>BOPN01003201.1:42500-45000 GCA_017312705.2 Penaeus japonicus | reverse complement strand
TACAACTCAGGTAATGTTTTAGAATTCGTCGGGTTTGGAAGCTGTTTATTTTTTTCTCATCCAACTGTTACATAAACACCTGATTTTATTTTTATTTTTCTCTCTCATTCTATGGCCTAAATACGTTACGTTCTGATTTGGGTCCTATGCCTTACATGCAGACCACCCGGTTTTCCTTTTTTTTATCGGAAATAGAAGAAAACAATATCAGAGATCAAAAAAGAAAAGAAAATTAACCGGGATCAAAAAGTTCAATCAAAATTGACCCCTAAAGATTAGTTTATTTCTTATGCAAAGGGAGTCTTTCGAAGATATGTATGATACCTGGTGATTTCAAGTAATATTTTCCTCTAATTATTGTTTTTGTATGAGCTCGTTATTGCTTTGTGATTTTATGTGAAATTTCCAACATTCTCCGTTTTTGTTTGTTTGTTTGTTCTATACCATTTAATTCAGTATTGCTTCATGAATTCAAGAGAAAATGTTTTTTTGTTTTTGTTTTTCTTTTTCTTTTTCTTTTACTAATTTTTTACCTTCTTTTGGCTTCATCATAAATTCCTTTTTTTTCCTTTTTTTTTCTTATTCTCTCTCCTCTCTCTCTCTCTCTCTCTCCTCTTTCTCTCCCTCCTCTTTCTCTCTCTCTCTCAGGTTTCGTGTTTTTTCAACCTGTTTTTATCTATTTATTTATCATTTCCATAAAAGATATCAATTAAGCGAATTTATTTTTTCCGAAAACATGAACAATTTTTTTTTTTCTCATTTTGCCTGATCAAGCAACGAAACAGAAACAGGAGAATAAAAGAGACAGAAAATGACGTGAAATGAAGCGAAAAAATAAATGAAAATAAAAGAGAGACGGCAGGGGGGACTAGGAGAAAGGTGAGTACAAAAACACAGCGGAAGGGGAGAACAGAGAGAGGAAAAAGAACAAAGAATAGTGAAAAGGAAGGCCAGAAAAAAAAAATACGGGAACAAAGAAAAACAAAGAACGATGAACAGCGAAAAGGAAAACCCAGAAGAAAATAAGACAAAAAAAAAAAAAAATACACGAAACGAAAAAAAGAAAAACAATGTAAAATAAGAAAAAAAATACGAAGATGAAGAACAATAAAGAGAGAAGAACAAAGCAAGGAAGAGGGAAGCCAGAGGAAAGAACTAAGAAGAGTAGGAAGGGAGAACACGATAACTAATCAGGTTTCCTTCGTGTTTTATTGTTTTTTTTTTCTTTTTTCTTTTTTTTTTTTATTTTTTTACGAAGAAATTAGAAGCTCAAAAGCGCTAAAATTCTCCCCTTGGGAAATATGCATTATGTCTTCCTGGACAACAAACAAAAATGAAACACAAAGGCCATAACTTTGATGTTGTTTATAGCTTAGTGCATAAAACTAACACACAAGCACGAATGAGTGTGTGTGCGTGTGCTGTGTGTGTGTGAGTGTGTGATATATGAATATATTTATACATAAGTAAACAAATAAACATGTAGTCATATGCAGATATGAATACATACACACACACAAACACACACACACACACAAAGACACACACAGACACACACACACACACACACACACATACACACACACACACACACACAATTATATATATATATATATATATATATATATATATATATATATATATATATATATATATATGTATATATATATATATACACACATATACATATACACACACATATACATATACACACACCCCTCTACCTTCTTCCCCCCTTCCCCTCTCAAGACATCTCCACCCACGACAGGACTCTAACATGAACCGCCTGCATTTCTAGCAACATTGCCCGTCCTATTCTGAACTCCCTCGCGCCCGCACCGGTCGCCAACAACTCGCAGTGTCGCAGCTGAGACACACAACAGGTAACCGGAACATAATAAGTTCTTAAAAGTTAGATGCATGAATGCTGCTTTTTTCTCGGTTTTTTTTTTTTTCCTCTTTCTTCGTGTACATTATATATATATATATATATATATATATATATATATATATATATATATATATATATATATATATATATATATATATATGTATATACATATACATACATATATATATATATATATATATATATATATATATATATATATATATATATATACATATATATATATATATATATATACATTATATATATATATAAATATATATATATGCGTGTGTGTATACACTAGTATCTTCAAGGAATCTCACCCACCACACTTTTTCAGTGTTGATGTAATAAATGGATTTCCTCTTCATAAGCCAATACAGGTGACCTCGTTTCCTTATAAAAATTCGGAAGAGGTCACATGAGATTCCTATTTCACTCGAGACTGGCGGAAGAAAAGGGGGGGTAAACAGCGGATCAAGGTAGATAAATTTAGAAGAGAGAGAGAAGGAGGGGGGGGGGGCAGAAAGAGAGTGAGAGAGAGTGAGAGAGAGAGAGATAGAGAGAGAAGAAAGGCAGAGGCAGAGAGAGAGAGATAGGAGAGAGGAG
>BOPN01003200.1:167129-168741 GCA_017312705.2 Penaeus japonicus | reverse complement strand
ATATACACATACACACATGCATACATGCATACATGTGTGTGTGTGTTTGTGTGTATGTGTGTACGTGCGCGCGTGCGTGCATGTGTTTGTGTGTGTGTGTGGGTGTGTTTATGTGTGTGTGTGTGTGTGTATGTTTATGTGTGTGTGTGTGTGTGTGTGCTTATGTGTCTGTATGTGTGTGTACATATATATATATATATATATATATATATATATATATATATATATAGAGAGAGAGAGAGAGAGAGAGAGAGAGAGAGAGAGAGAGATAGGGAAAGAGAGAGAGAACACACACGCAAAGATGCACTGTTACAGAAGAACAAGCCTGTTTGAGAGGAAAGGGTCACCAAAGTAAGAGGCAGGCAGGTCACACAGCACATGTCATGGTCAGTTGAAGGTCATGTGGAGAGAGGCAAGAAAACAGGTCAGGGCTAAAAGATCTCAGTCACAGGTCAGTAAATAAGAAAAAAAAGGGTCAAAGAGGTTTAGTTTCCCCACACTCGACCTGAGGCAAAATTCAAATGAAATCCATATAATAGTTTATACTTTCAGGGCATATTCGGTGAAAAGTCTCTTGGAAACAAAGACAATTAGATGTTATCCTAAATGGTATTTTTTTTCTAACAATAATGGTTATGGTGATGGTAGTTATGGTGATGTGAATACTCAAAAGAAAATTATAAAAATGCTGACGACGTATATATGATAGAATATTAACAATAACATTCATACTCATGGTCATAATAGTAGTGATAGATTTAGTAACAATTATACCAATAACGATAATGATAGCGAAAGTAATGACAATCATCACCATCATCATCATCATCATAATCATCGCAATAACGAAAACCAATTAAAAAACAATAATTACAAAAAAAAACATTAATAAAAAAAGAAGAGCAAAAAAAAATACACGTGGAGAAAGATATATCAAACTTAAAAAAAAGAGAAGGAAAATAATCATATATATAATTGGAATAACACATAATAAAATCCGGCGCACGTGCTTTCCGGAGAAAAACCTTTTTTTTAATTCCTTCTTGTGTTATTGCGTTCGCTCATAAGGACTCTAAAATATACAAAATATAAACAATATAGTAGTAGTTTCATTCTCATTTCTTTATCTATATAAAAAAGGGGAAAACAAAAGAATGAGAAAGTAAAAAAAAAGAAAAGAGTAAGGAAGAAAAAGATAAATAAAGGAGACTTGCATCTCCACTAGACAATCCGGTTTTAACAAGAAGACAACACGCTGAAGAGATTCCTAGGAGTACCTCGAGATCCATGCTTGTCTTGAGATGCCTTTCCTTTTCTAAGAACTTTATTATCATTGTTAAGGTTTCTGGCTCTGTGGATGTATTGCTTCCGTGTCTCACTCATTCTTCTCTCTCCCCCTCTCTCTCTCTTCCTCTTTCCCTCTCTTTTCCTCTTCCTTTCTCTCTCTCTCTCTCTCTCTCTCTCTCTCTCTCTCTCTCTCTCTCTCTCTCTCTCTCTCTCTCTCTCTCTCTCTCTCTCTCTCTCACTCTCTCTCTCTATCTCTCTCTCTCTCTATCTATCTATCTATCGCTCCTCCTCCCTCTCTCTTTCTCTCTCTATCTACATCTCCTCC
>BOPN01003200.1:154629-162129 GCA_017312705.2 Penaeus japonicus | reverse complement strand
ATTAGGCATCATTGTCCTAGACGGATTGCAAAATATTTTTCGAAGGAGAGTGATAGTAATCAGGAACGTAAAGTTAAAGTACATGATTAACATGAAATATGTTTACATCAAATCTACACGCATGATATATTGAAGATACAGTATATACACTAACAAAATAAGGAAAATCTATACATAAACACACGATCATCTCATCCCTGAATTACCAACCGCGCGTTCGTGAAATGGTTCTCAATTCTTTAACAAGGAACAAGCATAAGAACTGGTTCTTATGTTAGTACTTCATATGACTAGTTTCTCTTATGAATTTGTCGTTTGGACAGTGTCATTCACCCGAAACATCTTAATTTTGGAATGGTTGGTGAACCTGGAGCAACTGACACAGACGTGCCACGCTTTTGCGTTCTAGAATACCACTTTCGTGACATGAACACGACACTGACACAACATGGACATAACACTGCCACGACACGCAGAAAATGTCCGAAAATACGGCAGTTATTATCATACATTTATTTTTCAAGTTGAGTCAAGTTCTTTTGTATGATTTTTGTGATCGATGTGATAGATATATAGATATATATAGATAGATAGATAGATAGATAAACAGGTAGATAGTAACTGTAAATAGATAGTTAAAAATATACGCAGAAAGATGGAACAATAACTCGTTGATTAGATATTTATATATGAATCGATAGACTGGCAAAGAAAAGGAGAATAGTGTGAGAAAGTAAAAAAAAAGAGTGAAAGAGAGAAAAAGACAAAGAGAGAGAGAAAGAAAGATACTGAAAATAGTGGAAATGTTAGTGTCCTTTTTTTTTATCTCTCTTTCTCCTTTAAGCTTACTGTTCCTATCATTCATGAGAAACGATCATGCATGACACGAGCTTGTCTTTACGTTTTGCCTTTGAGACTTAAAGATAATAAAGTCTGAAGGATTAGATTAGATTAGATTAAATTAGATCTTTTTGTCGTGTCTTATGGCGTTTGGTATCCGTGGAGTTTTCTTCCCTTTGTTGATTTGTCGTTTTTTCTGGACTGTTTCGTGTTATTTTATCCGTTGTTATGTGGTTGTCATTCCCTTTTTTTTCTCATCTTAGGAAAAGCATGAAAAAGAATGCGATAGAAATTGACAAGAAAATCAACTCAAGTAAAATTTAGAGATGTAATAACTTACCAAAAAAATAAATGAATATATAAATAAAAGCATATAAGATGGTCGTGCCTCCTCTGGATAAGAATTACAAATTACATGATAGAATCACAACAAAATCCAGAATAAATAAAATGAAATAAATGCAACAAAATCCAGACTTATAGAATAAAAAAAACGAATAGGAGAGGTAAAAAAGACGAAATACATAGACATATATATTGTTATCGTTTATTCATAACAGCCAATCGTTCAATGTATGATTGTTCTTCTCTGTTCTTGTTTTGTCTTTGTTTTTGTTTTATTCTTTTTTGTGATTCGTGAGAGAGGGATGGAGAGGGGTATGGTAGGGATACGGGGGGGCTAAGTTAGGAAGAAGGGGGATGGAGAGGGGGGGGAGGGAGGGGACTGACCTGGAAGCCTAGCGTGACTAGAAGATTTTTTTATTTGTTTGTTTATTTATAGTGACTAGACATGAGTATGGCCGATGGTGGAAACGGTATAGTGCTATAGTTCTCCGAGTTGTTTTGGTGGAAAGTGCCACAGCAATGGGGGTTGTAAGGCCAAAGTGGCACCGTTTTCGTGACACCGAAGAGTGCCAACGGTGAGAATAACTTGTTGACAGTGATGGGTGAAGTATATAAAATGTTTCCACATTCTTTATTCATTATTATCATCTATTTCTTCATTCTGTGTTCGTTATTTTAATGATGGTAATGGTGATATTTAGATTATTTTCAAAGATGACATTTGCTAGGCCTGACCGTAGGAAGAAGGAGGGGGGGGAAGGAGGTAGGCGTCTCTCATTTCCTCATCACGGCGTAGTTGCAGTGGGAGGGGTTGCAAGAGGGGGGGGGGGGCTGTGGGTGAGGGTTAGAGAGACGTCTCAAGAGGACAGGATGTTAGGAAAGTTCCTAGGACGTGTCTTACAGGTGCTTTAAAGTCGGTTGTCGTTTCCCTCTTGCTTTAATGTCTGTCTGGAGGAAGAGGGGGGAGGGGGGCGGCAGATGGGGAAGGAGAGAAGGAAACGTCGTTCAGACTCCTTCAGCCTTGACTCAGCCTTCCCCTCGCCCTTCGTCAGGAGACCCCTTCTCTAGTACTCCTCGCCTCCTTCCTCGTCCTCAGCCTCGGTCGAATCCACGCCCACCTCCTCGTAGTCCTTCTCGAGGGCGGCCAAGTCCTCGCGGGCCTCGGAGAACTCGCCCTCCTCCATGCCCTCGCCCACGTACCAGTGCACGAAGGCGCGCTTGGCGTACATCAGGTCGAACTTGTGGTCGAGGCGCGCCCAGGCCTCGGCGATGGCGGTGGTGTTGGACAGCATGCACACGGCGCGGGACACCTTGGCCAGGTCGGCGCCGGGCACCACGGTGGGGGGCTGGTAGTTGATGCCCACCTGGAGGAGGAAGACAGGGAGAAGGTGAGAGAGAGAGAGAGAGAGAGAGAGAGTGAGTGAACGAGAGAACATATGAACATACTTAAAACACAACAAATAAAATTGCTGATTGTATATCATACTGCCACAAGGATTCAACATACAATCCCACCCCCATGCATGCACACATAAACCCCCTCTCCTATACGCACCTTGAATCCAGTAGGACACCAATCCACAAACTGAATTGTCCTCTTCGTCTTGATAGAGGCAATGGCAGCGTTGACATCCTTGGGTACAACATCCCCACGATACAACATACAGCAAGCCATGTACTTCCCGTGGCGTGGGTCGCATTTTACCATCTGAGGGGAGAAAAAAAAGGAATAAGATTAATTATTATTATCAGACAAAGGAAAAAGAAAGCAAAAAGAAGGCAGAAACAAGGGATTAAAATAGTAAGGACGGTAGGAAGTTGAAATGGCAAAGGAGAGAAAGAGGATTTAGGACTAGCTGTTGAGGAGTGCAAAATGCTTCACCGTTTCAGCACATGTGAAATTATGTATGTATATATCAATGCATATATAAAGGCCCGCATTACGTAGATTACTGATCTAGCTATTTATATCAACCCCCCCCCCCCCCCCCACTGGAGAGATTTTGTGAAATAGGAAAATACAGAGGATATATTTAAGTATATAAAGGGGGGGGGGGGAGGTCAAGAAACATACACGGGTTCTTTAAGGATTCAGTCGAACGAACTGAAGATAAAATATACCTCGTTCTATTGCTAGGTGACTGAAGATACAGACAAACAGAAAAAAAAATCGCTTCCAGGACTTTAGGAACATTTCCTTCTAAATAATTATCACCGATTCAGTCCAAGGGCCTAACACTAAACTAAAAAAAATCGATCAATAAATTCGTGACTAACCCGGTTAAGAAAAAAAAACTAAAGAAAAAGAAACACTTCGCTCTTCGTAATCTTTCCCAATCCAGTCTGAAGACCTAAAGAAAAGGAAATTTCGCTCAACAGAATATCCATCGATTCAGACCTGAAAGTCCAAAGTAAAAGACACAAATTCGTTCAACCGATTCGTGACTCACCTGGTTCGCGGGTTCGAAACAGGCGTTCGTGATTTCGGCGACGGACAGCTGTTCGTGATAGGCCTTCTCTGCGGATATGACGGGAGCGTACGTAGCGAGTGGGAAGTGGATACGCGGGTACGGCACGAGGTTGGTCTGGAACTCCGTCAGATCCACATTGAGAGCGCCGTCGAACCTGAGGTGGAGAGAGGAGGTGGGTTGTAATGATGGTGGTTCTAGGGAATGATGGTAGTTATTCTGGGGAATGATGGTGGTGGTTCTAAGGAATGAATGGCTGTGGTTCTAGGGAATGGTGGTGGCTATAGTATAAAATGATGGTAGCATATAGGGATAATGATGATAGTCAAAATATCAAAGGATGATGGTGTCAGAGAATAATGATTGTGATGGTGATGGGAATAAGAAATTATGGTGATTTTGATGAAGTAAAATTGAAACGAGTGATATAAACTCATGACAATAAAGACAATAATAATAATATTAAAAATAAAATCAATGAAAATAATCATAATAATGATGATAAAATTGATAATAATAACGATATTAACGATAACAGTAACAGTAACAACACCACCACCAACACTACTGATGACAGTAATACCACTAATGACCCTAAAAAGCGTCCACACAAACCCCACCTGAGAGAAGCCGTGATCGAGGACACAATCTGGCCAATGAGACGGTTGAGGTTGGTGTAGGTGGGGCGCTCGATGTCCAAGTTCCTTCTGCAGATGTCGTAGATGGCTTCGTTGTCGACCATGAAGGCGCAGTCGGAGTGCTCCAGGGTCGTGTGGGTCGTCAGGATGGAGTTGTAGGGCTCGACGACTGCTGTTGAGACCTGTGGCGAGGGAAGGAGGGAGGGAGGGGGGGGGAGAAGAGTCGTGAGTTTTATGAGTGAGGCAAAGGTGTGAGTTGAAGGGTGTTGGTGAATGTACGTGTTTGGGTGATTCGCGTGAGTGGGTTATTATTATCATTATTTCATATTTTCACTCTATTTATCATCCCCCTTTCTTATTCCCCCCAGCCCACCCTGTTTCACATCCTACCCCCTCCCCACCCCCCTTCACATCCCTCCCCCTCCCTCCTTCCCCAAGCCCCAGCCCCGCCCTCACCTGCGGCGCCGGGTAGATGGAGAACTCCAGCTTGCTCTTCTTGCCGTAGTCGACCGAGAGCCTCTCCATGAGGAGGGAGGTGAAGCCGGAGCCGGTGCCGCCGCCGAAGGAGTGGAAGATGAGGAAGCCCTGAAGCCCCGTGCACTGGTCGGCCAACTTGCGGATGCGGTCGAGGACGAGGTCGACGATCTCCTTGCCGATGGTGTAGTGTCCGCGGGCGTAGTTGTTGGCCGCGTCCTCCTTGCCGGTGATCAGCTGTTCGGGGTGGAACAGCTGGCGGTACGTGCCGGTGCGGACTTCGTCTGCGTAAGGGGGGAGGGGGGGTTAGAGATGCTGTTGTTATTTGGTATTTTTCTCAGAGGTCGTATGTTTTCATATTACTAATACTGACTCAGACGCCCATTTTCTTATGCCTTTTCCTCAAACCTCCCCTGGCTTCCAACCAGCCCAACCCTTTAACCTCAGTTGATCCCCAACCCCTTCAACGTTAAGCCAAAGCCACCAACTCACCGACAACAGTGGGTTCCAAATCCACAAACACTGCCCTGGGGACGTGCTTTCCGGCGCCGGTCTCGCTGAAGAAGGTGTTGAAGGAGTCGTCGCCGCCGCCGATGGTCTTGTCGGAGGGCATCGTGCCGTCGGGCTGGATGCCATGCTCGAGGCAGTACAGTTCCCAGCAGGCGTTGCCGATCTGCACGCCGGCCTGACCGATGTGGACGCTGATACACTCACGCTGCGGCGGGAAAGGGGCGGGGGTGAGCTCATGGCAATACGAACTAGTAAAAAGGATATCAACAAGTTCCGTTGCACATTGCAAACTAGGAAGACATTTGATATAGATGATAAGCAATTATTCGGCGTGTCACATCTGGACTAGCCAGTCAAAACCTTTCTAACCACAGCTTTTCGGATATGTTATTCATACTATCAAACAGCCCCTTCACTTGGAATTTGCAACGGAAATGTCATCGATAAAAAAAATCTTAGAATCTGATCAATCTATCGATTCCATGCACTATTCCCCTTGTTGGTAGGCTGTCGCACACTAAAAAAGTTACTAGAATGTAGGACTCAGAGGGTCGGAAAGACTCCTTTCTCAAGCCGGGTTTGGACTATTCCTTCATGCGTTTTCAGCTTAGCTACGTTTGGAGCCCTTTATTCGTGCTTTAATCTATATATCACTATAATCTCCATGATTTATGGATTCATTTCTGATTTTTTTTTTAATTCTATTATATATATATATATATATATATATATATATATATATATATATGTGTGTGTGTGTGTGTGTGTGTGTGTGTGTGTGTGTGTGTGTGTGTGTGTGTGTGTGTGTGTGTGTGTGTGTGTATATATATATATTTTTTTTTATAAGCAAGTAATGATAATAGTCATAGGAACAGCAATGTTAATGATGATAATGTTAGAGAAAAAAAGAATGATAAGAAAGGATAAAAGCAATGTTATCGATGATAATGATATATATACTAAACGTCAATAATCCATGTCTATTCACAATTACGATAATCTTATTGCACTTTTTAAATTGACTGATTATCTATTGCCTATGAGAAGAAAGAAAAAGTAGAGAGTTTGAAGAATACGGAGGAGGAGGAGGAGTTAGCAGAGGAAGAAAAAGGAGGAAAAAAGAAGAGAGTAAAAAGTAAAAGGGATAAGAACGAAAAAGAATTTTAAAAAGGAGTAACGGAGAATTGAAAGAGGAAGGATAGGAAAACATCATAATACATAAGCCAGGATGGGGGGGGGGGGTTGTCACGCAATACTAGGGTTTGTCAGAGTGACGGGGACAAGCCAGACGGAGTGCGGATTACGGGGGTAGGCCCGGTAGGGGGTGGGAGAGGGGGAGGAGGAAATGGAGTGTCTGGGGGGAGAGGGGACTGCATGGCGACAGCCGTGCATGTTTGGCGACCGCATGCCTCCCCTGCCCATTGATTTTGCTCTGTTAATAAACAATAAATAGCTAATCAATCATTTGAATGCAAAGCTAAGCAACATTTTCTAGTTGTAGTTTTTTTCCCAGATTAGATGGCCAGCGTAATAAAAACTATGATCATTTGAAATTGCAGTTCCTCTAGCGGCAACGCTGCGGGCCTTCATCTTGGTAACCATGGCAACCACCGATGTAAACAAAGTCACGCGAATGCGTCTCAAATGCGGGGAAGGCCGCGTGTCCGGTGTGTAGACACACCCACCAGCACGTCAATCCGCGAACGCTATGTCTGTTCTCGAAAGGCCATCACGTGCGGCCGTGTAATTGAATTTCCTGTCTGGACACGCGAGTCGGACATCAAACTCACGAAACGTTGTCACGGGAAGCGAGAAAGGCGGCAGGAAGAGGAGGGGGAGTTACGGGAGAGCGGGGAGAGACAGGAAAGGAGGAAGAGAGGAAAAAAGAGGGAAAGGGGGAGGGGCGAAGGTGAGTCATGGCGCATGCGCAGCTGTGTCGTCGATGCGTTTTTGTTCTATTTCCCCTTCCCCTCCCCCCATCCCAACGGGTGATTTTCAAAAGCCTCTTGGGTGACCCAGCGATGAGTCATGCAGGCTCAATTAACAGTCTCTGTTCATGACGCGTGGTGCTTCCCTATTGATTTCGGGTCGGGCTGTGGAGTTACTAGGAGTTCGTTGATTATTAAGTTTATCGAGGACTTATTCACGGTTAATAAAACTCTTCGAGCCAGATCAATAGCATTCGAGGAGTGGGGGCGGGGGTGACAGCGGCCGAGCGTGGGCGT
>BOPN01003200.1:132129-137129 GCA_017312705.2 Penaeus japonicus | reverse complement strand
TATATATATATAAATATATATATACATATATATATATATATATATATATATATATATATATATATATATATATATATATGTATGTATATATATATATATATATATATATATATGTATATATATATTTATGTATATGTATTTCTTCTTCTTCTTCTTCTTCCTCTTTATAACAAACAATTTTAAACATTTATTGTGTTAATTTTTTGTCTTATCATTTTCTTGGCAGTCATTTTGAAATTTCTTTTCCATAATTCTTGGTAAACTTGGATTTGCTTTCAAAATATTTCAGTTTTCTTTCAATGAAGAACAAAAATTAACAAGAAAACAACAACAAAATAAACACCAAAAAACAACAATTACAACAACAACAACAAATCATTAAAACACCAAAACAAGAACAAAAACAAACTTAAAAACAACAACAATAAAAAAACAGAACAATAATAACAACGACAGAGAAAACAAAAACAAAAAACAAAAGCATAAACAAACACAAGAAAACAACAACAACAACAGAGAAAACAACATACCACAGGCAATTCCTTGATTACGCTCTGATTCCGCCAATCAATCCGCCAATCTCAGCCAATCGCTCGTGTGTATGGTCAGTGATAATGAGGCACTGCATGATGGTTGCATGGATCATTCTAATTCCCTCGAATTAAATCACTTTTGACCTTTATTCCTTTTATTTTTCTTCTTCTTCTTTCTCTTTCTCTTTCTTTGTCTCTTTTCTCTCTCTCTCTTTCTTTCTCTCTCTCTCTTTCTCTCTCTCTCCCTTTCTCTCTCTCTCTCTTTCTCATATTCTCTCTTTCTCATTCTTTCTCTCTCTCTCTCTCTCTCTCTCTCTCTTTCCTTTCTCATTTTTCACTTTTTTTATTTGTTTGTGTGTGATCATGAATTTATTGATATTTTTAATGCGACAGAGGAGAAAGAGAGAGAGAGAGAGAGAGAGAAGAAAAGAGAGAAAGAGGGAGAAAGAAATTGCCCTCCCCTTCGAAGCGTCGCCTTGCCTGACACGTCACTGTCTATCTCGCCCTTGCCTCCCCTCCCCCCTCCCCCCTCCCAAATCTCCATTACCAACTCTCTTACCCCCCCCCCTCCCCCGTACTCCCTTCCTTCGCATGACACTCTGGCACTGGCTGTCACGCCTTGACCAGGAGGAACAATGCATGTCTGATTTTGCCAAGCATGTAGAAAGGTAGATTCCTATCTCTACATGCCTGATACATAGATAATATGTTACAGATTGGCTATTCAGGTAGATATCTATGCATGGTAGAAATAATTTTAAAATTGTTTCTTTACTAAAACCTAAAATCGGGCCTCAAAATCATTTATAATTCCATGATATACGATTAATCTAACAGCTTTTCATGCATGACAGAAAGCTTGCTAGCATGCATCCTTTTATGCATGACACGAAAATTGCCAGGGAAACCCCCTGCACACATTTTCTGCATAACCCCCCGTCATGACTCCCCCCGGTACCTGCTTATTCATAGCGACGTTTCCCTGCATGATGAGATAGGGTTTGTTTGCAACATTATTATATACATATGCATGCGATGTACACATACACATGCGTTGCGTTGTATACATACACATACACTCACACACACATACCCAAACAGGCATATTCGAACTGAAATACACATATCTTGTAATATCATTTATATGCATCCCTGTATGTCTACATCCATGTATGCGATACTTACTAACCGATTTACATGAATGTTTACAGACTCTGCATGCATGCATATTTACAGATGAGAGGATGGATACAGAAACACGAACAGATGAATAGTAGAGGAGGCAATGATAAACAATCAGAAAGATACATGCAGAGAGAGGTTTTATTGTTACGTAGATATAAAAAAAAATATTTTACTATATTACTTATCTGTACCATATCTGTAACACCAAGAGGGCTTCATCATAAACATGATTATGTTTTTGAAAACAGATATGAAGCAATAATGTAATAGAATTACCGCTAAAAGATAAATGAACATTATAACGCTCTAAGGTGGCGGATATTCCGTTAGGGCGCGGAAGAGGGGGCGAGGTTATGATTATTTTGTTTTTTTACTCTAACGAAAAACTTATTACTCGAAATATTTCTTTTTTTTCTGGCAAGTTATATTGTAATAAGAGGTTACATCTTATTTACAACTGTTTCTTTTTCCTTATTCTGCTTTTATAGTAAAATGAAATGACTCACAACATATAATCCCGCGGTCTCTTGCGTCTAGGTTTACTGTCTCTGTCACGGTTGAAAGAGAAGCCACGTGCCCGCTGTGACCAGGTGTGCGTGCGTGTGTGTGTGTGTGTGTGTGTGTGTGTGTGTGTGTGTGTGTGTGTGTGTGTGTGTGTGTGTGTGTGTGTGTGTGTGTGTGTGTGTGTGTGTGTGTGTGTGTGTGGGAGGGGGACGTAGGGTCGGGGGATGGGGGTGTATGAATGTTTGTGCTTGTACTTGTGTGTGTGTGTGTGTGTGAGAGAGAGAGAGAGAGGGATGTAGGGTCGGGGGAGGGGGGTGTATGAATGTTTGTGCTTGTACTTGTGTGTGTGTGTTTGTGTGGGAGGGGTATGTAGGGTCGGGGGGGGAGGTGTCTGAATGTTTGTGCTTGTACGTGTGTGTGTGTGTGACCGCGAGGGGATTGCATGTGTGTGATAGGGAGGGAAAGGGGAATTTTTTTATAGTCTTTTTTATTATATTTAATATATTTTCACTAAATATATGGAAAGAGGTCTTCCTTTATTCCTTCCTCGCTTCTCCATACCTCTTCTCCCCTTCACTCCCCCATCCCTCCCCCCTCCCTCCTCATCCCTCTCCAATTACCCCCCCCCCCTTTCTTTCCTTCCTTCCTCTCTCTCTACCCTTCCCCCCACCCCTCCTTCCATCCCCTACTCACCTTTCTTCTTCCTTTACTTCCTTTTTCGCCTTTCCTCTCTCTCTCTCTCTCTCTCTCTCTCTCTCTCTCTCTCTCTCTCTCTCTCTCTCTCTCTCTCTCTCTCTCTCTCTCTCTCTCTCTCTCTCTCTCTCTCTCTCTCTCTCTCTCTCTCTCTCTCTCTCTCTCTCTCTCTCTCTCTCTCTCTCTCTCTCTCTCTCTCTCTCTCTCTCTCTTTCTCTTTCTCTCTGTCTCTCTGTCTCTCTCTCTCTTTCTCTCTCTTTTTCTCCCTCTCTTGCTTCTTCATCCGTCCCTCTCTCACACCTCCTTCTCCCTCCTTCCTTCCCTCCCTCCTTTCCTTCCCTCCCTCACTCAATGTCTCCCCATCTACTCCCTTCCTCCCCATCCTCTCCCTCTTCCCTTCCTCTCCTACCCCTCTTCCTACCCTCCCCTCTTTCTCCCTCCCCTCTTCCCTCTCCCTCCCCTCTCTCCTCCCTCCCTTCCTCCCCTCCCTCCCTCTACCGTACCCTCCAGTCCTGACCCCCCTTCCCTCTCCCTCCCCTCCCTCTCCCTCTCCCTCTCCGTCCCTCTCCCTCCCTCTCCCTCCTTCCCTCTCCCTCTCCCCTCTCCCTCTCTCTCCTCCTCCCTTCTTCCCCCTCCCTCACCCTCCCTCTCCCTCTCTCTCCTCCTCCCTCCTTCCCTTTCCCTCTCCCTCCCTCCTTCCTTCTCCCTCCTCCTCCCTCTCCCTCCCCTTCCGCAGTCATGATCTGTCTCGCTTCCGGCGGAGCAGAAAATGCACTCGCCGATTCACTGGCGCTGCTGTCATTTGCTTATTTATGGTTTTGTTGCTGATTTGCATTGCTTGTGTGTTTGCATAGTGTTTTGTTTATTTATTTATCTAGTTATTATTATTATTATCATCATCATCATTATTATGATACATCAAGTTCCATTGATATTATCATCTTTATTATTATTACTATTGTTTTTATCATTGTTTCCATCCTGTTATTATCATTATCATTATCATTATTATCGTTATCACTATTATTACTATCATTACTTTTATCATTATTACTATCAGCATAGATATTGTTATTTTTGTTATCACTACTATTACTATCATTACTATTATCATTGTTATTGTCAGCATATTTTATTGTTATTGTTGTTATCATCATCTCCATCACTATTACCATATGAGAGGGAGGGAGAGAGAGAGAGAGAGAAAGAGAGAGAGAGAGAGACAGAGAGAGAGAGAGAGAGATAATGATACATATATATAATTTTTCAACAACTGTTAAGATACGGCAACAAAAGTATGGTAAGATATTGATTCATAAAAGAATAAAAACCATACCGTTGTGCAGTCAGTCAGTGTAAATTAGCTTTCCAAAATTAAAACTCGTGTCACGACAACACAACCCGTACCAACGTGGCCACAGTGTGACAGCCGCTGACGCTCTTAGCATTAAGATCCAAGAGGTTATCATGCACAGTCTAAGACTCGGCTACCAACTGTGCATGACAGATTATTGACACCATAGAGCAAAGTGATGGTTGTGGTGAGCATTGTGGCGAGCCAGAAGCTACATTGTCGCATTATTTATTAGAGTAGAAACACACAAACTTCCTCCGCCCCCCCCCCCTCCCCCTCCGTGCTGGTGCTGGGCTGGAAGGGCGGTTTTGCCTGACACTATTTCAGTGGGAACTGGAACGCCACTAGGGTAAGATTCAGTAATGGTGAATTGGTTGAGTCAACTTTAAATAGCTGAAAGATATCGCAAAAACGTGTAGCCCGAGTGAAGTTAATTAAGAACGGCGTAACAACGTGACAAGAACACGTATTTATCTTTAATTAACTTCATGCAAACGCTTACCATTACGACCTAAACTTCCACGCCACGATAAATCTACCAAACCTCTACCAAAACTATTACATTGCAAATCAACCAGAAATGCAACCGAACCAACATTAAGCATAGCCGTAAATATCTGCACCGCAACTCAACACGGATCTAGGCTCACGTCGGATTATCCAGGGATACAATCACGCGATGTGGTGGGGTTGCCAGATAGACAATTTATGTCTATAATTGTTTTCGTTAT
>BOPN01003200.1:117129-119629 GCA_017312705.2 Penaeus japonicus | reverse complement strand
GAGGGACGGGTTTGACATCCTTATTTCCAAATCCTTTCGTTTCCTTCCAGAATTCATCGACGAGTAAATCTTATCTAAGGGCGAAGGAAGAAGGAGCCGTGGGGGGAGGGTCCTGGGAAGTGTTCGCGATAAGAAGGCGTTGAGACGCTTATCTGATCAGCCTTTTGTTCCGAATCTCTTTTGTCTCGGAATAAGCAAGTGACGTCAAGGGGGTTCCTTCCACCTCGCCGATCGGCCAATCAGCGGCCGCCGATTTTAATTCCTGCGACTTGATTAAATTACGTGGAAAAGAAGATCATTTCGTCTTGACTTAAGGAGGTGTTTATGTATGCATGTATGTACATATACATATATGTATATATATGTATATATATATATGTATATATATATGTATATATATACATATATGTATATATATACACATATATGTATATATATACATATATATATACATATATATATACATATATATACACATATATGTATATATATACATATATGTATATATATACATATATGTATATATATATGTACATATACATATGTATATGATCAAATTAGCGCGGAACTCACTCTTCGATGCAATGGGCGGCAGTGATGACGAAACTCTCCGAGATGAGAGTTCCGCCGCAGAAGGCCTTTCGGTTGTCGTTTCTGTCTACAACCGCGACCTGATGGTAAAAGTTGATGGTAATGATAATTGTAATAATGATTAAATAAATAATGATCATACTATACTTATGATGATGATGATTGCAATAATAATAATGACGATGATAATAATGATACTTGTAATATCAATAATAATAGCAGTAGTAACAATAATGATAATAACAATAACTATAATGATCATTGTAATAATAGTAATGATGGTAATAATGATACAATTATGAAAATAATGATAATAACAAAGATGGCAAAAAGGATGAAAATATTAATTTTCCCCTTGTAGCAACCGTTTTTTTTTTTTCTTCTTCTTCTTCTTTCTTTCTTTCTTTCTTTCTTTCTTTCTTTTTTCTTTCTTTTTCTTTTTTGCTGTGCTAAAGTCTAATACTCTATTTAGCTCCCCAATGCTCTACGTACCACATACAGCACTGTGCTTGTCGGCAATTTTGTGGGTTACAGATATCAAGTTTTCCAACTACTCTGATAGATGTTATTGTCATCTGCAAAGTCGTTTGTCTCGTGAAGTGCAGCAGCCATAAACTATTTCCTTGAGGACCCGCTGACTACACCTCGAGGCCCCGTTCGTCAGTGAGTCCAAGAGTCTTCACGTGTTACGTCGGGATTTTACTTTCTTGAGTAAGGCTTTATGTCACACCTTGCCAAATGCCTTCGATGTTGAGGGCAGCCGTGCATGAGTGTTGGCATTGTAAAGTTGTCAAGAGGTGGGAGGTCTTCGGAAGAATATCCTTTGCGAAAACCTTGCTGGGGATTTCCAATGAGAAGCTTTTGTTACCAGTTTGTATTCATCTTCTCAAGCGTCTTGTTGCTTACTGAGGGGCGAGTTATTGGTCTATGATTCTCGATTACTGATCTTCAATTTCTTCTTTGGATGGGGACTATGTTGCCAATGTTGCATGCATCTGGCTATACGTTAGAATGTAGGAGCACATCAGAGAGGGAGAGCAAGAGTTGTAGTTGAAAACACTGAGTTTCTTTGTTTTAAACATACTCGCATTCAGTAATCTTACGGGGCGGTGTCTTTGCCTCGTGATAATGTCCTTTCTGTGCCTTAGTCACAATTTTGGGTCAAGTCTTTTCAGCTTTCTTCTTGTATAGTTTTGAAATATTTATTGCCGTGGACATGCAACAAGCACAAAGCAACGAGTTACAGCAATGGAAGGAAACAGATATGAACACGCTGCCTAAGAATAACACAGGTAGTAGCAATTATATTCGTTCTTTCAATAGCGATGTAGCGTTCTATAGATCCTATGGTAACAGTAATAACATAGTGTAATGAATATTAAGAGTCGTGACAATCAGTTGCTTAGATTTACTCTGTTTAGTCTACATATCCCAAGCCAGGTTATCTATCTGTGTATGTAAAGTAGGTCTCCCTATATATCTAAGCTAAAATAGGAATCAAACCATGTCCGTTGAAACATACACACACACACACACACACACTTTCTCTCTCTCTCTCTCTCTCTCTCTCTCTCTCTCTCTCTCTCTCTCTCTCTCTCTCTCTCTCTCTCTCACACACACACACACACACACACACACACACACACACACACACACACACACATACACACACACACACACACACACACACACACACACACACACGTGCCCAAAACCCACACCCTACTTACCATATGTGGAAACTCATTGACTTGGGCAAAGTTCCCACCGTGGATGCGTGTGGTCGTCTCCCCGCAACCGATGCCCAAATTGCGTGCGTTTTCATTCCACTTGGAACACACTGGAATATAGTGGTTAGGGTGGGAGAGTTGGGAATGTATTAACTGAGACATTGGCAATGATGATAATA
>BOPN01003200.1:102129-109629 GCA_017312705.2 Penaeus japonicus | reverse complement strand
TTATATTTATCATGATCACCATTTCCATTACCCTTAAAACATTCGTATTATCACTATTATACACAAAACCATTACCATCTTCTTTATTTTATCACTACCATCATAATCATTACCAGTACACCACAATCATCACCTCTCTCATTCTTGTTATAACGATCACCATCATCACCACTATATCTACACACCACCACCCTCACGCCAAGAAAAAAAAATAATTAAACCATAGATAAATTCATACCCAGTCACCAACCCAATCAACCTGTACAAACAACCTAACCAAGACTCAAACAACACTCACGTAAAGCGGTACTGTGTGGCTGTTCCGTCGTTTGCCTGGACAGGGGTACAAACGTGGAACATCTGGCAGTTGCTGTCAAGATCCGCATAATATCCTTGGCCGAAAGAGGAGCAACTGTAAGATCCGATAGGTAGAGGAAGTTATGTTTTGTAAGTAAGAAGAGGAAGAGGATTGTGTGTAAGTATCATGGTGCGTAAATGGTATTGCTATATATGTAAATAAGGAAGGTGATTATGATGATCTTGGTTCGGGTAATGGTGTTATTATTGATGTTGCGGTTGTTAACATTGTTCTTTTGTTATCATAACTGCTTTTTATTTTTCTATGAATGTTGTCATTATTGTTATCACAATCCCAGCCATTATAATTGCTACTTTTACTGACATTGATAGCAATATATAAAGATAAAGGGAAAACACACATTCACGCACCATATACATACAGTACAAATAAACAAACATAATTACACACATATAAATATGCAAATACAAACGCAAACAGACATCACAGGTATCCGGAATCTTGAAAAATCAGAATCGAGGAGACTAGTTTTCATTTTGTTTAGCAAGTCCTATCGGTCAGCCGTCACACACACACACACACACACACACACACACACACACACACACACACACACACACACACACACACACACACACACACACACACACACACACATGTACTCAAAAAACAAATTGATGTACACACACAAACACACAAACACACACACACACACACAGGAAAAGGAAAAATTAGTCAGACGTTAACAAATGGACATTTTCATTTTCTTCTGCAATAGACCGTTGATACCAGTGTGACATGCAACACTCAAAAATCACGCTCATAAAAGTGGTATCCCAGTCAAACCTGCCTGAACAGGTGATATACATACAGTCATGCACACAAACACGCACGTCTTCTCACACAGTCACTCATACTCACGTGAACGCTGAGGAAATCTGTCCCTCTGCAAGACTCGACGACACAGGAACGAAGAACGACTTGAAGACGCCTAAGATCCTGTCTCCTCCTTCGGTCTCGATGTGTCCTGCGATTTCCCTCATCTGGGAAGGAAGTGAAAAGGAATTTCATGATAAGAGTGTCTTATCAGTTGTGCATCTTTCAGGTTTTATTCTTTATTATCTTTTTTCTCTTTTTTCTTTTGTAGATTTCATGTCTGTAAATAAAAGCAAAATTTTCCTACCTGGGAAGTCTGGAACTGGTTGTTATTTGATTGGAAATTGGACACGCCTTGATCTAGACTGGAAGTGAAAGTGGAGATGCCTTGGTTCTGGGAATTCTGCTGCTGCCTCTGGTCTCCGCTGATCTGGAAAGTATTTTGGTTGCCCTGGAAAGTGGTGCTTCCAATGTTTTGGTTGTCTTGGAAGTTGGAAGAACCGAAGTTTGCTTCATTTTGGAAAGTGGGCGATCCGAAGTTCTGGTTATTCTGGAAGCCAGAAGAACCCAAATTCTGGTTATTTTGGAAGTTGGTAGAGCCTTGATTTTGGTTGTTATGGATATTGAAGGAACCAAAGGATTGCCTATTCTGGAAATTGTTGGAACTTAAATCCTGGTTACTCTGGGAAGATCTAAAGTTCTGGTTGTTCTGGAAAGTGGTAGACCCAAGATTCTGGTTGTCCTGGAAAGTGGTAGATCCAAGATTCTGGTTGTTCTGGAAAGTGGTAGACCCAAGATTCTGGTTGTCCTGGAAAGTGGTAGATCCAAGATTCTGGTTCTGGAAATTGGTAGATCCAAGGTTCTGGTTCTGGAAAGTGGTAGATCCAAGGTTCTGGTTCTGGAAATTGGTAGATCCAAGGTTTTGGTTGTTCTGGAAAGTCGTTGATCCAAGATTCTGGTTGTTCTGGAAAGTGGTAGATCCAAGATCCTGGTTGTTTTGGAACGTAGAACTGCTTCTAAAACGGTTTTGATTCTGTCCAGAATGGAAGGTGGAAGCTCCCTGATTCTGACTGGACTTGAATGGTGAAACTCCTTGACTGACCTGGAAGGAAGGCTGATTCACCTGGAAATTGGAGTTTCCTTGCTTCTGGTTGGTCTGGAAGACTGAAGTTCCTCTAATTTGGCCAGATTGGAAGGTACTTCCAGAACTTCCTCTGTTCTGGCTGGAACTTCCTCTGTTCTGGTTAGGCTGGAAGGCAGCATTTACTCTATTTTGGCCAGACTGGAAAGTGGAACTTCCTCTGTTCTGGCTTGACTGGAAACTGGAGCTTCCTTGGCTGGACTGGAAGCCTGATGATGATGGGAGTTCAATTTTCTTCACATCCACAAGGTTGGGATTTGAGAAGCGGTAATTGTTGAAACTGTATTGAAGTTGGCCAGCATTGTTATTGCTGGAATACTGAGTCTGTCTATTGTTTTGACTGGAAAACTGATTTCCATTGCTTCTTTGCCTGCTGGAGAAAGTAGAGCTCTGTTGTGTGTTTGGGAAGTTAGATCCTTGTCGACTGCTGGAAAAGCTAGAACCCTGCTTAGTACTGGGGAAGCTGGATCCACTTTGACTGGCAGAGAACCTAGAGCTCTGTTGAGTGCTGGGGAAATTGGATGCACTTTGACTGTTAGAAAAGCTAGAACTCTGTCGAGTGCTGGGGAAACTAGTTCTACGTTGACTGTTGGAGACACCAGATCCTCGTTGACTACTGAAGAAACTAGAGCCCTGCTGAGAGCTTGGGAAACTGGATTCACTTGGATTGCTGAAAAAACTAGATCCCTGCCGACTGTTGGAACTTGAACCTCGTTGACCACTAGTGAAGCTAGAGCTCTGCTGAGTGCCAGGGAAGCTAGTACTGAAAGAGCTGGACCTTTGCTGAGTGCTTGGGAAATTAGATCCTTGTTGAGTGCTGAAGGAACTAGATCCTCTTTGACTGTTTGAGAAACTGGAACCCTGCTGATTGCTTGGGAAATTGGATTCTTGTTGAGCCCTTAGGAAGCTAGATCTCTGCAGAGTGCTTGGGAAGTTAGATCCCTGTTGGCTGCCAGAGAGACTTACTCCTTGCTGATTGCTGGAGAAACTCTGCTGGTTTCTTGGGAAGCCAGAACCCTGCTGGCGGCTGGAGAAACTTGAATCCTGCTGGTTTCTTCGGAAGCTGGAGCCTTGCTGACTGTTGGAGAAGGAAGATTGCTGACCACTAGAAAAACCTGAATTCAGCTGACTGCTCGAGACGGAATTTCCTTGAGTGGCTCCATACTTGATCTGGATAAGGTTGTTGTTTGGAGTGCGTTCGAAGAGTTGTTCCCTAACATCGGAGCCAGCAAGGTTGCCTAGCTTGGCACCTGATGCTAGCACCAGAAGAGATGCTGCAGAGAGAAAGGGATTGCATACTCTTTATATTTGAAAATTCAGTTTTTTGTTGTTGTTTTCTCTTCTTTTCCTCTATTCATATATATTTTTTTTTTCTTGAATGCATATATATAGGCTTTCCTTTCAGTTGGTATTAACATAAAGGATAGCTGAACTAGCGATCAGAAAATATTTTAAAGCCTAGTACTTTGGACACCAGACGTCTATTACCAAGGTCCACTTAAAGGGTCATGTCAAGGACATGACGCCGGAAGTATTCCCATGTGCCGTTAAATTGGAGTGACATAGCACTAAAGTAAAGGCTAGCATGCTTTATTTGATTATGGTTGCTGTTTTGGATGAGAATTTTGAAAGTAAAAAGATGAGACCTCAGCAATGATATCGTGGTGTTCACTTTAAGTTATTCTGCTCAACATGTCTCTCTCTAACTGCAAAGAAATTACTGACATCAGCATCTATATTGATTTCTTTGTAAGATGTGAATGTTTATCAAACGTCGAACCTTGGCTTAGGATAACGGAATCTGTCCCCTCTTTTTAGCCAACGATAGAAGAGCGCATTTTTTGCGAAATGTACAAGACTTGGATCCATGCTCCTATCAATGATAAGAAAAAAAATAAACACCTGTATATGTTAAATGTAAAAGAAAACGTTTCGTGATAGTAAGGACAGCAGTGTCTGTGCCTTGTGTTTTGAAAGTAATTTTGATATATTGCAGCAGGCAAAATAAGTAAGGTAACCGATTTTTTTTTGATATCTTGAGGACTAGCAACTAAGACCATCAGATTGATATAGGCATACCCAAATGTAGAAATAGGACCTCAAAAAAGCAAGACGCTGTACATTTTTTTCTTTCTTTTTTCTTCTTTATTAGAATTGGATACTAACAAGGAAACAAGATATCATTAATAATAATTGTGTTACATGTCATCTGAATACCTCATTAATACCACTTTTACTATAAAGATGATTCCATTAAACTATATTTGATTTTGTTTTCTTTCTTCTAGGAAGCAAAACATAATATGAATTCTGATTATCAAGTTTTTTAACAATTACAAACAAATAAGCGTTGTTGATATAAGTTCCATTACTGATAGATAATTACGGACGTTCATAAGATAAAATAAAATGAACATAGACAAGAAAAAGACAATAGAAAACGAGGAAAAGGGCAATCATAAAAGTGAAACCAGTTAAGGCAGATATGTTTACTGCGCACGAAAAGATTCTCTGTCCTGGAAATATTCCATTAATGAATTATTGTCCTGATTACGAAAGTTTTGTTTCATCTTTAATGTGATTTTTGTATATGAAAGGGTAAATGTTTAAATGTCATAGTGTAGTTTTCATTTCATCATGTAGGAACTTGTGTTCATGATTCACATACACACACACACACACACACACACACACACACACACATATATATATATATATATATATATATATATATATATATATACATACATATATATATATAAATTAAGAGTGGATACAGTGGGCCAGTAAAGTAACACTGCAAAACTAGTTAATAACTCAGTAACAGAAACATACCCACTTATGTCGACGATGGCATTCAACATGGGTATAATTCTTAAAAGTATTTTGTTAATTGTTTTCGTGAAGAGGGGCAGTAATTTGAATATCTATTCATAACTGTTGCTTACTAGATTTATTTTTCATGTAAAGTGGGGCGGACAGATTGCACACACGCACATGCACGTACACGTCGTACACATACATACGCATACGCATATATATATATATATATATATATATATATATATATATATATATATATACACACACACACACACACACACACACGCATACATACATATATATATATATATATATATATATATATATATATATATATATATATATATAAATGTACACACACACACACACACACACACACACACACACACACACACACACATATATATATATATATATATATATATATATATATATATATATATATATATATATATATATATATATACATACATACATACATATGTAGGTAGGTATACGTTAAGCTTACCTAAAAGAAAGGTCTTCATCGTAGGACGGAGCGGGAGAGACTTCAGGATCTCCAGCAACTTTCCTGCCTTTATATAGTCCGTCAATCAATCACTGGGTTGCCAATAATCAATTACAGGACATTAAAGGTTTAAGGACAAATGAAAAAGAAAATGGACAGACTTGATATAGCTTCGTTTGCCATAATTCCACATACGTAAATCTGAAGTTAGGACGTTAAGAAGTTAAATAGATGCAAGTAAATATTTTCGTTCGTACGTCTTCCATTTTCTGGTTTCTCTGTGTTCATTAATATATATATTCTTGGTAAATCTGTAAAAAAAAGTTATGTCTTGTACAATCTCTCCTGTTTACCTTTAGGAAATACGAAGAATGGAATAGGTAATAAGTAAATATGTGTGTTTGTTTTTTGTTGTTGTTTTTTTTAACTGGAAACTTGAAATTCAATTAATTAGATCACCTGATAAAGGATTTTTTTCTGCTTAATTCTAAATCGATTCATATATCTATATTTTTATCTAACTATCTAGCAATTTTTATATCTAATCATGTATTTATTCTACATATTTATTCATCTATTTTCATTTCATGTATTTGCTAGGTTCTTCTTTATCCCCTACGCCCCCCCCCCCCTCCATACGCACTCATTTCACCTCCCTCCCCTTCCTACCTTTCTCTCTCTCCTTCCTACCCCTTCCTCTCTTTCTCTCCCTCCTTCCAACCCCTTCCTCTCTTTCTCCCTCTCCCTCCCTCCCCTCCCTCTCTTTCTCTCTCTCCTTCCCTCCCCTTCCTCTCTTTCTCTCTCTCCCTCCCTCCCCTTCCTCTCTTTCTCTCCTTCCCTCCCCTTCCTCCCTTTCTCTCTCTCCTTCCCTCCCCTTCCTCTCTTTCTCTCCCTCCTTCCAACCCCTTCCTCTCTTTCTCTCTCTCCCTCCCTCTCCTTCCCTCCCCTTCCTCCCTTTCTCTCTCTCCTTCCCTCCCCTTCCTCTCTTTCTCTCTCTCCTTCCCTCCCCTTCCTCTCTTTCTCTCTCTCCTTCCTCTCTTTCTCTATCACCCTCCCTCCCCTTCCTCTCTTCCTCTCCCTCCCTCCCCTTCCTCTCTTTCTCTCCTTCTTCCCTCCCCTTCCTCTCTTTCTCACTCTCCTTCCCTCCCATTCCTCTATTTCTCTGTCTCCTTCCTCTCTTTCTCGCTCTCCCTCCCTCCCCTTCCTCTCTTTCTCTCTCTCTCTCTCTCTCATTCACTCCCTTCCTCTCTTTCTCTCTTTTCTTTCCTACCCTTCCTCTCTTTCTCTCTTTTCTTTCCTACCCTTCCTCTCTTCTTCTCTCTCCCTCTCTTTCCTTCTTCTCTTTCTCTCTTTCCTTCCCACCCCTTCCTCTCTTTCTCCCTCTCCTTCCTCCCTTTCTCTCCCTCCTTCCATCCCCTTCCTCTCTTTCTCTCTCGCCCTCCTTTCCCTTCCTCCCTCTCTCTCTCTCTCCCTCCTCTTCCTCTCTCTCTCTTCCCTCTTTCCTTCTCTCCCTCTCCCTCTCTTTCTCTCTCTCCTTCCTCTCTTTCTCTATCACCCTCCCTCCCCTTCCTCTCTTCCTCCCCCCCCCTCCCCTTCTCTCCCTCCTTCCCTCCCCTTCCTCTCTTTCCTCCCTCTCTTTCTTACTCTCCTTCCCTCCCCTTCCTCTCTTTCTCTCTCACCTTTCTCCCCTTCCCCAGTTTCCCTCTCCCCCTCTCCCTTTCACCTTCAACCTTCCGTCCCCTTTTTCTCCTTCCCTCTTCTCTCCCCCATCCCTTCCCCTTCACCCGTCCCCCTTTTTCTTCCCTTCCCATCTTCAATCTTCCACCCTCCCCT
>BOPN01003200.1:52010-54510 GCA_017312705.2 Penaeus japonicus | reverse complement strand
TAAGTTGTGGATGAGGATGTGCAGTTCACGGAGGGTATGGCACTTGCCCACCAGGACAGAGAGGTCTTCTGAGGTAACAGAGGTGCCCTCGAGGGTCAGGTGCGTCAGGGTGGTGAAATGCAGGAGGGAAGAGCCAAAGGATGAGTAACTCACATTGGGCTGGATGGGATTGTTGAAGAGCTTGAGGGTGAAACTCTTGAGGTTGGGGCAAGTGGCTATGACTTGCTGTAGGTGTGTGCGGGTGAAGGTAAGGCTTGAGGGGGATGTGATCAAGTGCTCAATGTTTAATTCTGCCAGGCCACTTCCTTTCTGCTTTAGGTACCACACAAGTGCCGGCATGCTGCAGCTCATAACCTTCAACTTCCTTAAGTTGAGCCCCAGGATGTTTGCCAGCAAGTTTCTGTCCTTCCTCTCAACACCATTGCATCTCAAGGTGAGGTCCTCTAAGCTAGGGCATGTTCTTATAATGAGTGATAAAGCATTTTCATCCTGTTCCATGTAATTGCACAATGTTTTCAGGGCGTATCGACTCTTAACATCCTCATACCTGTCAGGATTTGTGCCATGTAATGTTGTAAATACATCTCCAATGTTTACATGAGGCGTTACAACTAATTCCTCAATGTTTGGACAAAAATGCAACAGCACCACAGCACTTGCAGTGCATGCCAGGGTGTACTCCAGGCTAACTTTCTTGAGCTTTGTGCATACCGACGTGGAACGTATGTGCGCCCCATTCTGAATCTGTAGATATGTATCAGGTGTAGGCATGTGTCCTGCGAGATGGAAGACCCCTTCATCATCCACATCTGAGCACATTTCAATCCTCACTTCCTCCAGATGTGGACAGTACTGTGACATAAGCTCCAGAACATAGTTATTGCACATCTGTGAGCACTTAAGCACGGTGAGATTCGTGAGTGTTTCAATGAAGCAATAAAGTGGTTCCAGCTTTTTGACAAGCTGTTGGTTATAAGCGACTGTCTCCAGATCAGGGTCCAACCTATGTGGACCTGTCATCTTGAGTGTCTTGATGTTCCTTCCATCCATTCTGTCTACCACTGGAACAATGGCATGGCTGTCGATGATCCACACGTACTCCGCATGCAGTCGTGTGCAGATGTAGATGTACTTGTAGTTGAGCAGCTCAGGAAAGACCAACTGCAAATGCATAGGGTATGTTAACCTATTTTTAGCATCAATTGCCATTAACAGACCAAAGAAAAGTGTCTTTTTGTCAGTTTTATTCTTAAAATATAAACAATATTTACTGTAGTAAATATTCAAATATACAATGTACAAAATATCAGGTTATCAAATATGTACAGCACTTTTTATATAAATCTGTAATATGAAAAGCTGATAAAACTCTACTAAAATTGATTTTCAATAGAATTCTAATCTCATATATATAGGCTATTTAATTTATGAGTAAACCATTGTTTCAGTTCAACTGAACTTATCTGTGAGGAAATTCTTATTCTAAATGAGATCAGGGTTCCAATCTCCAAGCTGGGGTAAGGTTGGGAAGCAGGTTTTCCAGCATCCCAGCTAAGGGCTGAAGTCTGGCAGTGAACCTATAGCTCGAGGGCTACATGTTGTCCTGACTGCTAATCCAAAGACCACTCCAATCCCACACCCCCTTGTGTAACCTCTTCACAATTACCCTCACCTTACTGGACTCATGCAGAAGGTTATGGCACACGGACGCCTGGATCTGCAGGGGAAGGAGGGCTTGTATGTAACTGATGACAGGTTCGAAGTGCTTCATGGTGACTTCCCGGTCACAGCACAACCGTCGCAGGGCATGTGCCACAGTCCTTAGAGTTAGGAGCTGCAGGCTAGCTAATGGCTTGCATCGAGGCATGATGGCAGTTACCTCCGTGGTATGGGTATCTGCAATGGAAAAGAAGAATAAGCAGGGGGGAATGGGGATGAGAGGAAGTTGGCAATAGGAGTAAATAAGAATAAATGGGGAATAAATGTGAATAAATACAAAGAAAAGACTGGTGAAATAAGGGAGAGGGTATGAAAAAAGAGAAATAATGACTTACTATTACTGTAATAATTTTATTAATGTAACTAACTTCATTATTTCAATCATCAACACTCCCATGACAAGCATTTCCATAGGCTCAGATCACTTTCATACTGCAATTTTCCTTTTGTTGAAATAACAAACTATTTATTCCTTCAGATATGATGACCTTTTATGTCAAATGCTAATTAGTATCTCCTTGCTAATATATCATATTTCATAATATAAATTTAGAAAATGATATAAAACAGACACATCCAAAGATGCCCATCCTAGGCTGACCATCTTAAGCTGTGGCCCATCTCGGAAGGGTTGAGAACTCTTATAAGTCAAAGTATGGTACTTAATGTTTTCATATACCATTCTTCAAATGTAAATATTACATGCTAATGATGCACACATTGCTATGATATCAAAAGGCATCACTAATATATTACCTTAATCATATGCATATCTGAAAGT
>BOPN01003200.1:35000-37265 GCA_017312705.2 Penaeus japonicus | reverse complement strand
CTATGAAAGTACCCTCTCACCAGAGACAAAAGAAATCCAAAACGAATTTGAAAAAAAAACAACAAAAAAAAACACAAGAATGAATGAAAAAGACAAAAACCTACAGATTCAATCTAAATTCTAAATTGCCTTCCGAGGGTCTTGGCAACAGTGTTGTTTCCCTTCGCGAGCACCACGAACTGGATACAAAGACAGACAGACACAGACAGACAGACAGACAAACAAACAGACACAACGGAGTTTCATTCAGAGTTCATTGTGGCGAATGAATGACACCACAAAGCAAGAAGTGCAATTGGTGTGTTGCGAGAGACGGTGTCACTGTTGTCTCTCGGTTTGGGAGAGTTATTCATTGTCATGTTTACCTTTTCTACTGCTGGCGACAGAACCTTGCACCCACATATTCATCTTCTCTTTCGCTCTCCTTCTCTTTCGACTTCTCCCTCTGGACCTCTTCTTTCCCATCTCCCTCTCGCTCCCTTTCCCTCTCCCCACCTATCGCTCTCTCTCTTCTACCCCCCTTTCCCTCTCTCGTTCCCTCTCCGTCTCCATCTCTCCTCTACCCCCTTCTCCCCCTCTCTCTCCCTCTCACCCCCTATCTCTCTCTCCCTCTCAACCCCCCCCCTCTCTCTCTCTCTTTCTATTGTTACATCACCAAGGTCAGCTGACCCGGCTCTTGTCACCCCTCAACCTTGAAACTTCTCCATCTCCTTACAAAACAAAGATCTTCACTATCTCCTCAGCCAGCAACACTATCTAATCGCATAACCATATGGTAACAGTTGCATTAATCGGAATTCCGTTTTATCTAGGAAGAAAATGGAAAAAAAAAAACTTTTGAATAAAGTTTATATTCAACATTCATCTATGTTTGGTTTTCTTTCCTTTATATTCTGATTTTTTTCTTCGTCGCTTTCTCTTCTTTTTTCTTTTTCATGTTGTTTTTGGTGTTGGTGTTCTTTATCTTCTCCCTTTTCATTCCTCTTCTTCGTAATCTTCATCTTGTTCTTACTTTTTATATTTCTTCTTCAATAGTAATATCAATAATTCAGACTGCAAGTAATAATTTCAATATGTAATGTAATTTCAAATGTAATTTCGATGTAATTTCAGAGATTAATCGAAATATCAACGTTTTCCAATGTTCAAATGATGTTCAAAATTTATAACAGAAACCTTACATTATTGCACAGTTTCTTATATAAAGTAAATGCTACTAAGCTCATCGTTATATAACCTTGTCCGTTACATTTCAATAATTTCTGCAATCCCGTGCATGAAAATGAGACCCTATTTGAAACCCATTAAGCCTCTGGAACCGTGGGTGAAACTTCAAGAAACCCTGTATATTTCTGAAATATTTCATGACATCCCTGAGAGTCTAAAGGAAACATCTGAAAAGCTACATGACACTTGGGAAACCTCTGTATCAAGCCCTAACCTCTTGATACTTCTAAAACCTTGCATGATACCCATGGTAACTATGAAACCTTGTATGAAACCTTCGAAGCTCTGTATGAAATCTGGAATCTTATATGGTACCTCTGAAGCCTTGCATGATATCTTTTTAACCATGTAAGAAACATTTGAAACCCCTGCATGAAACCTCTGTAATCCAATAAGAAATCTGTAAAACCTCTGTAACCCTGAAAAATAACACAAACTTAACTGTAATCTCTGAAACTTTGGATGAGACTTCTGCAATCCTGTCTGCAACCTCTAAAACCTTGCCGAAACCTCTGAACCCTTGTTTGAAAAACTACATGAAACCTTCGTAAGCCCCTAACCCCTATATAAACTACAGTATGCCTGGTAGTGCCAACACCATCTCGTATTTTATCTTTACTACAATTTGATTCATAACGTATTGTTTTTTTTTTTTTTTTTTTTTTTTTTTTTTTTTTTTTTTTTTTTTTTTTTTTTTTTTTTTTTTTTTTTTTTTTTTTTTTTTTAGTATCATCATATTGCAAATTAGAAGATACTGTTTATCGTGCATGGATAATACAGGGAAGCATATGATAGAAACCCTTTACGTGAATACTTGTAATATATGTATATATGTAGACACAAACGCTCACATGTATATAAAACTAAAACACGACAAACAGGCCAACATATGTACATACACACAAAAACACTCCCTTACCATGTATGCTAATTTTGGTACCCAGCATACGAAAGTATGAGAGAAAGAGTACATATTAATCTATATTTAACCGAAAAAATCATACATGCCCGTCTTATAACTTGACGTTTCTGACTAAA
>BOPN01003200.1:20000-22500 GCA_017312705.2 Penaeus japonicus | reverse complement strand
CTCTACCCCGTAGTGTCCCGTAGTGTCCCGGGCGCTATCTCAAGGAGACTCGAGAGATCTTGAGGTCTCCTTCTTTCCGGTCATCGGCTTGGAACGGCGGATGGATTGTGGGACCGCGAAGGAGATGATTGTATTTTGGGGTTTTGTTAGAGGGAAAGAGGTATACACATACTATCGAATATATAAACACACGCACGCGCTCGCCCTCACACACGCACACGCACACGCACACGCACACGCACACGCACACGCACACGCACCGAACACACACACACACACACACACGCACGCACGCAAGCACACACACACGCGCGCGCGCGCATGCGCCTTTATCAGTGACTATTATGTGCAAGTATGTATGTACGTATACGCTGCTTGTGCACATGCTTCCTAGCTGTAGAGCGACATTGATTAATATTACATGAAAAATTTGCTTTGGGATTTCATTCGTGACTATGTAGCTATATCAATATGTCTATATATCTATCGATGTCTAATCATCCGCGAAATTCCAAGAGGTATTCCAAGGTCTATATCCACACTTTGTTCATCACATGCTGATCTTGCTGGGCACTCAGCATGGTCATGCTTCATGTATCCAACATGCGATGGTATCCACACAAAATGTATTACCTGGCCCCGTTCTTTTGCGTGACGTACGTTTATTCTGATATAATTTACAATATTTGCAGCGCCTTTCTCAAAAGGTTTATGAGCTGGAAATCACTTTGGGAGTCACAGAAACTGACTCCTGAGTCTTGAGTTAAAAGAAATTTTGTGGCTATGAGAATTCCTACCAACTCAGTTTGTGTAGTGCTAGCCCAGTCATATACCTTCCCATAATTATGGTGATGCAAAATATTGTTTTGTTTTTTTATATACAACACGAGCGCACCCTGCTCTGATCCCAGACTGTAAGGATCCGTCAGTTTAACATAACTTCATTACGTTCAATGCCAACATTTTCCATTGTGGAATAGAGCGTCCATGTGGTACCATACCTATGGGAAGATTTAATTGGGTTATACATCTATGTTTTACTTTATCCATGAGTTAAAGTATAAATAAGTGTTGTCATTTAAGGTGGTCAAGTGGCGTGAAGGTAGGTGTGTAGCATGCGTAGAGTTTAACCATTACAATCCATACTTGCTCTGTCATAACTATATGACAGAGGGAAAGGATTGGATTTAGTGAATCAGATATTGACTTGGGTGTAAAAATGATATTATGAATTACATATGATCTCCTAGTCCTTTGATCGACACGAACAATAGTGGTACAGAAACCACGTAAAGTTTTCTTTCATTACTCCCGGGCCCACACTTTCATTCTAGTAACCATGCTGTTAATGCTGATGATAAAATAGACAGGAGAGTCTGGATTAACTAGATAATGAAAGGGAGACACAAATTGTAGAATGATAATGAAAAGTGAATATTAAATAGGAATGACTCTCGTCTGGATGGTGATTAAACACTAATGGGAACGTTTAAGGGAGGAAAAAGATGTTAATAGACGGATAAAATAAATTAATGTAATAAATTTAGTCTTCTTTCACGGTGTCCCTTCACCACTCAATACTTCTTTATATGATGTTGATCAAATTATATTTTCGCCGAAGAAATAAAAACGCCTAACCTAACCTAACCTAACTACTTTTCGAAATCCTCTTGGTGTTCACTTCAGCACTAATTTTCTAAAATAAAGATAAGATGTCTTACATTTTTAGCCTTATCTGAATTATGTTACGACTCTCGTCTGCAACCGATTAAATAAACAGCGACAGACAGACATACCGATGGCTAGGTCGAGGGTAGGCTTAACCCGATCTGATTAGTCTGGCTTTGCTCAAATGCGACAGGAAGAAATACGAAAAAATAGAAGAAAAAATAGCAATTAAGATTAAATTCTTAAGTTCGTTTTTTATATCTAAAAGGGTTTTCGTTTGCAGATATATAATTCTAATGGTATTGTCGCCCTTGTCCGAATGCCAGAGTAGGAACACTATATTTTTCCTCTCTTTTATTCTCTTACGGATTTGTTAGGAGTGTGTTTGGCAAATATTTTCCTTTAATTATGGACAGTATGATTCGAAAATCAAAATCATCCTTATTGTTATCATCGTCACCTTTCTCATTATTATCATTATTATTACCACTATTATTATTATTATCATTATCATTAAAAAAAATTATTGTCATTGTTATTATCATCATTTATTATCCATATCAGTCTCCATTCCGTCCTCATCTCAACCTCGTGACGTCACACAGGCCGAAGGGAAACCGAGCTGTTGTCGACGCGAGTTCAAACACTGAAGACCGAGATCTTTTCGCCGTGTTGTTGACCGAATATTTCAGCGGAGACTTTTACCGGCTCGGAAGAGAGTATTACCAGGCGCTTACCTCAGGCTCAGCGATGCGGCGAGGGCAGATGGAGGGGGGATGGAGGATGGGGGGGGGGTTGGGGGGGGGGGTTCTGTGTGTCGGGACTTGGTTGT
>BOPN01003199.1:147361-149861 GCA_017312705.2 Penaeus japonicus | reverse complement strand
GTCACACACATGGTAATGGTAGTCTTGGAGTTTCTTCAGACCTTAAAAACAAAGAGAATGGTTCAGGATGATAATGAAGAAAAATATATGTACTTGTTTAAATGGGCATAAATAAATATCTATCTATATCCATCTATACAGATATAAATATATCTTCACATACTAAACACATACACAGAATCAAAACTGATATGAAGTAAAAGATTCTATATATTAAATATAACTTTTCATTACCTTGGCAGTATCTCAATTGTATCCTTCTAATGAAGAGCAATATTCATCCTACAAATAAATGAAACACCCGTTCTCTCAATATACAATTACATTCATCCTATCAATAGCTCTAATTACTTTAACACAATAGCACTGGGATATAATCTGAGTGCACTAGACTTACACCTGATTAATATCAAGATTGCTCACTCATGATCAAAATTATAAGCACAGGGACATTGTTTTTTCCCTTGTCTTTGATTATGGGTAAACAGAATATTGTTTTTGTTTGTAATAAATGCATAAAAAAATGAGGTTTAGGCCATCAGAGCCACAAAACTCCATGAACAGAACAGTGCACAAGTCTCTGTTCTCATGGTATCTAGAGGTGCTATATGATTTCTGGCCAATCCTTGTCATAAAAAGTATAAATATGTCATCATTGGGTCAAATATGGCCACACCCAAAGAGCTAAATAGGAACAGCAAATCTTTTGAGGTACCAACCAAGTTTGTACGGCAACAGAGTACCAATGATAGGCAGCCTCAGAGGTCCTGGTATTGATGAGAAAGGTTTGCTCTCTTCGGAAACCCCCGTGGAGATGCTGGGACTCACGCTGCTCATGCATCTTAGGTGCTGCCAGAAAAAAAAAAAAAAAAAAAAAAAAAATCCTAAATTAGGCTCATGATATACAACTGTTTCCTATAACCAATTCTTTTGAGTCCAGGCTTGTATGAGACTCAAGACATATTTCTACATCTTTGAGGGTCATTCAATGTTTTCTTTAGAAATGGACGAGATGATAAGAATAACAAAAATAGTAATAATAGAAATAATAATAATAATAATAATAATAATAATAAGAGTAACAGAATAATAATAATGATAATAACAATAGCACAAACAATAATAATACCAACAACAAAAAAATAAAATGATCCAAAATCGATACTAATAACTGAGACTGTTATTTATGAGATGTTTTTTATAGTGTGTATATATGGTTCTAAATGACTTGAAATGCTGAGACTTTCATTGCTCACACATCTTAGCGTGCTGATGTAAAAATATAATAAAAATAATACCTTCACTGATAGATGAATAAATAAATTGTTACAGATCATTATATATATTTCTCTTCTCCAGGATTCAAGATAGTTAAACTCAGAGATATATACTATTCATGTATATATATATAAATATATATATATATATATATATATATATATATATATATATATATATATATATATATATATATATATATATATATATATATATATATATATACATATATATATATATACATATATATATATATATATATATATATATATATATATATATATATATACATATATATATGTATATATTTATATATATATATGTATATATACATATGAGAAGATGGTAGAATGCAGTAACGCATTTTAATATATACAAATATTTACCTCCCTGACCTAAATATTTGTATATATTAAAATGCGTTGTCTATCTTTCTCACACACATACTACCAACATCTTGGTAACTTGATTTGGGACTTGAATTTGTGATTCCGTGGCTGCCGAGTGCCCGTGGGAGATGTTCGTGAAACCTCGCTATCACTGTTCTGGCAAGAACACATAGGTAATGTCCATGACATCTCATAAGGCGTCTGGTTGAACATCTTTTAACGGGTCATGTGGCTGGCGGTATCAACCGTGCCTGTCGTCTTGCGGCGCGGGTTCGAGTCCCGGTCAGGGAGGTAAATATTTGTATATATACATATATATATATATATATATATATATATATATATATATATATATATATATATATATATATATATATATATATATATATATATATATATATATATATATATATATATATATATATATATATATATATATACATATATATATATATATATATATATATATATATGTGGTATGACTGAGAAAAAAAAAAAAGATAAATAAATAAATAAACATGTAAATAAATAACAATCCCATTCTGATTAAATACAAGTGTTAAATACTAATAGCTTTTCTTTTGTTGACATTACAAACTATTTATTTCTTCAGTTGTGATAATCTATTATATCAACTACTAATTAGAATCACTTTGCAGATATATCATATACAGACTCATTTTCACACCATATGTCAAGAAAACACACACATCTCAAGATGAACATCTTAAGATGTGGCCCGTCTTGGTACGGATAATACCTTGGAAGTCACGCTTCCTGCTTTGTTAAAAAAAAGCATATAGTTTTCCTACTGGGCTGCCTCAGGAAAGGAC
>BOPN01003199.1:129861-132361 GCA_017312705.2 Penaeus japonicus | reverse complement strand
GACGCTGGTTTTATCAAACTTATTTTTGAAACATTAAAGAATCTAAACACATACACTAATGGATATATTATGTGCCATCAGAGTGGGCTAAGTATTTGAAAGTTAGACGACGAAAAAACTTCGTGATATGAAAATAGACATGTTGGTCTTTCATGAAACACGTAGAATATCTGAATACCGATGTCACTAATGCTGCACTTTCAATAATATGAATTAAGCACGTTTTATCAATATTTTGAACATAAACAAAACAGAATTATACATTCACAAAGGCGGTCGCCATTGCCGTGGGTTTTACGGGGGTAGAGCAATTGAGGTCGGCTGAAGACCTATTGACTTCTTGGGGCAGGGAAACTAGGAATCAGTTTAGCGTTTTATTTGGCTGAACGCAGAGTGCAGTGTCATGATACTGTCTGTAGCAGGACCACCGAGCGGTAAGTAGTTCGAGTTCGCGGAAGAATAATGAGCCACACACACACACACACACACACACACACACACACACACACACACACACACACACACACACACACACACACACACACACACACACACACACACACAAAGAGAGAGAGAGAGAGAGTTGCTTTCGTTACTGTTTTCTTATAATTCCGACTATTAAGATTTTTATGTCTGCAATTGGCGCAGGCAACCGTATCTAGTCAGCGATATTTAACCCGTTGCCGACGGGTCTATTTTGGCTCTAAATGGTCGAAATGCCGGGGTATTCTAACGCATAAGCCTAACGCCTCGGGATTCTTGGCCGCACTAATAGCGTGGTTGTTATCAGCGGATTTTATCATTAATGGCAGTTGCAGAAGCACTGATAATGGCGCAAGTATAGCACAGAGCACCAATGACACTCTTGCTTTCCTTAGAAGACACACTCGGAAAATAGGATCAACCTCGACAATGCTCACAAATCTGTCTAGATTAGGCGAGGTGGCAGACCAACAGCTGCCGGACAATTGGTGGTGGATTTACATCATTTTCCTTTGCCTCTTTCTTCATTGCTACTGACTGCTCAACATCACCACAAAGGCGGAATTCATCGACAGGTTATAAACAGGAAATCAACAAACAGATTATTTGATATTATCTTCAATGCCTTTTAAAATTTCCCTTCACGTCAAGCTTATATTTCGCATCTTTTCAGATCAATAACCACATTTGTAAAGCATCAACATTTCAAGACAACATTTTAAGACCAATGTCTGAAGACCATTGTTTCAAGACCGATGTTTGACCAACGTTTTAAGACCGACGTTTTAAGTCTCAAGATCCAGTGACCCTCTTCATGTCACAACTTAGAGGTATGATGGATCAATGACTTGTTTTTGATAATAAGTGTGTATACTTATTTAGGGAAACAATATATTTGCTGACAATAGTTGCTGTATCCTTGGGATGGCCATAATGCAGCTGCCAAAAGTGCCAGGCAGGGATTTATGGAGAAAATTTGTTCATGGAAATATTATCCAATCATCTCAATTATCTTCTCATCTGATGATGGCACTACTTTTTAATTGGTCGCTTGTGAATCTGGATTGTGAATTTAAGAGTTCGCTTTTCGAAAAAAAAGTTGTGAAGTAATTGTATCTCTGACATTTTTATGTTAGCATATATGGGCTAATTTTTTTCCCTTATTTCTAGGTTTTGTTGAAGGTGTTCAGCTGTTCTGTGACTTCAGTCCCAAACCCTTTGAACTCCTACCTACGATACCATCAAAGGACTTTTGGTATGTAACAATGGCTGCTACGAACAGGCAACCCTCTGTGCTTGGTAGAAATTGCTGGCTAAACCTGGGATTTGGTTTGGAAAGGTGTTTAAAACACTAACATTTAAGTCTGGCAGATCTACGGGATTGACCAGACTCTCTGCTTATGCCTGTATCAATAACTTCATTCTTCATTTCATAAATCAAGGGACGTCTCTTACCGCATGTTCTTCCTTTGGTTCCATTTGCTTCAATTCTGATACGACAGGGAGTATGGAGAACTGCAATAGGACTATGCAAGATTCACATCTTCCTCGCTCTATCACCAATGAAGTTCCACTTGAAGAAAATCAGACAGGAGATCCGGAGTTTGGAAAGGAGCGCTTTGTCGAGTTCTCAGCGGCTGCTCTTGAAACACTTCTAGGGTATCTTAAAGGCCAAGTACTTTGCATTTTCCAATCTGAGCGACATGCTGAACCTTTGCACCTCTTCGATGATATGGTTACCACGCGCTGAAGTGAATCCATTCCTGTAGTTTGCTGTGCGGCAGAACTTTACCGTAAAGCGAAAGTTTTTGCTGTCTCTGAAGGGAGATATTACAAGGAAATAGACTGATAATAATGGTTCTCTTTCTCCTGATGTTCTGCTTTGCTCCTTGATGACTCAAGCTATGCTCATTGGTCCTCTCCAAATGAAAGTCCAGGGAGCTTTAATTCCTTCACTGGTGCAGTTGCCCTTCCAGCTGCATCGCATTTCGCTCCTCTTAACCAAGCTCACTCCCTT
>BOPN01003199.1:119861-122361 GCA_017312705.2 Penaeus japonicus | reverse complement strand
TATGAAGCTTGTAGACAGGTCAATGCCAGAGGCACAGGCCACTGAAATACGCAGACTGGGATTCAAGAGGGACTTTTATTTCAATCCATATTCCACAGAGGAGGCAGCGTCAGCAATGAGCTGTCGTACTGCGCTGCATGAGGGTGACAGCACTTACAAGAACACAAGCTCGCCGGCGGGTCACGTCCTTATCGTCAACGATCTTGAAGGGTGTGAGGGTGACACCAGGAAATTACAAGACATTTTCACTGCTCTTGGATTCTGTGTTCTACAGCCCTGTGGAAATATCACGAAGGAAAAGACGAAGGAAACACTCTGCAACTTTTCTAAAATGACTCACTATGATTCGGCAATTGTCATATTCTATGGGAGAGGGAATGGGGATAAAATAGTGTTGAGTGACGGTAAGGTAATGGCTTTCATGGAGCTCATACAGACTTTGAATGATATCAGCTGCCCGAATTTAGCTGGAAAGCCAAAGCTGTTCATTCTGAATACGTGCTTCACTGATGAGGTCACTGAGGAGGATTCTGACGGCCCTGCAATGGATGTCACAGAGTTTAGTTACCAGGAAGATATAGTTGGGCAGGCCGGGCTGAGTACCGATGGAGATACTGAGTTAGACATGGCACACGGCACGCTGAACATTCCTGCTGAGCGCGACATATATATGCTAAATGTAGAAGTGGATGGGAATTGTGAGAAAGGTTCGTTGCTGACAGAAGCACTGTATCAGATTCTTCTCACACATGCACATGACAAAGAGCTGATGGCGCTCACCAAACTCATTCTGCAGACTTTAAATAATCTGCAAGAAGGAACTGATGAACACTATTACCATGAGGTAAGGACCATCAAATTCCAGCGCGATTACTACTTCCATCCTCCGAAATTTGCATCACCTCCCCCGACTCCACCCAAGCCCCAGGAATTCTCGCTCTCAAAATTTGGTTTCCCTCAAAAAAGGAAGAGCGTGAAGCAAGTGAAGCAGCCCAGGAATACCCATTCCGACTACAGAAACTGGTCGAGACCTCACGGCCTGGCACTCATCATTTCCTTTGAGAAATACGAAAGTAAAGAGCTACCAGACTGTCCATGGCGACATAACGTGGCAAAAGTGATGTCACAGCTCTATAATGACTTAGGTTACGGGACAGAAACATGTAGAAATCCAACGAATTCTGAAGCCAAATCTCGCCTGGAAGAGTTCTCAAGAAGGAGGGAACACTCAGACCTTGATTCAGTGGTTGTCATTATTTTAGGTCTTGGTAAAAATCAAAACACCTTCTACTGTAAAGATGGAGAAACTCTTCATCTATCGGATGTTTATTCCTACTTCACAGACACCTCTTGCCCTGGTCTGAGTAGGAAACCGAAGGTCTTCTTCTTCCACATGACAGAGATGCAGAAATGGGAAATCCCTCAGGAAAAAACGCAAAGAAATCTGAGAGATGCCTTTGTTGTCCGCCTTATATCGAAGGTTTCTGAAAGTGGTGTTCACCCGACCAAAGGCTTATGGGCCTGGAGGACAGCCCTGGAAGAGCACGCCCACGACACACACTTAGAAAGCCTGATTAGCAAGGCAGAATATTATCTGCACTGCAGTGATTGCTCCTCTGGGGTGTCGGACGAACACTTCCAGCGTGAAATGCATCACGTGACTGGAAAGCTCTTTCTCAATCCAAACAAAGTGTGAGTGAAGTCATTTAAAGACCCACCCCTTTCACAAACACCGCTCTCTCTTTCTCCTAATCACACTGATCGCGCAATTAGTGGTTCGATTTAAAAGTTGAAGTTTGTGTATTTTTTTCCATAGATAACGTTGGATATAAAGGAGAAAATAAAAAGAAGGATAAGGATGAAGCATATGGATTTAAAGAAAGAAATGACGCAGACACACACACACACACACACACACACACACACACACACACACACACACACACACACACACACACACACACACACACACACACATATATATATATATATATATATATATATATATATATATATAATATAATATATATATATATATATATATATATATATATATATATATATATATGTATATAATATATATATATATATATACAATATAATATGATATAATATGACATAATATATATATATTTATTTATTTATATACACATATATGTGTGTGTGTATTTATGTATGTATACCTATATTTTTCCTATACCTACTGTGTGACTATATATATATATATATATATATATATATATATATATATATATATATATATATATATATATATACATATATATATATATATATATATATATATATATATATATATATGTATGTATATATATATATATATATATATATATATATATATATATATGTATATATATATATATATATATATATATATATATATATATATATATATATATATATATATATATATATATATATATATAGTGATAATGCTGGGGATGATGATGACCGCATCTGCTTCCTGATCATCGACCTGTGC
>BOPN01003199.1:104861-109861 GCA_017312705.2 Penaeus japonicus | reverse complement strand
CCCTTCCTAAGCAAACTACTTGAAAGGATTGTTTACAACAGACTTACACATAACATACTAACAGCCTCAGTTTGGATTCAGGCCGAAAAGATACCCGGAACGGCTTTATTATCCTTCACTTATGACATATTTAAAGCTTTTGATAATGAACAGCACACTGCAACAATATTTCTGGAACTTGCAAAGGCTTTAGACATCGTTGATCTTTCTCACTCGCACTCTCTCGATCTCCCTCGTTCTCTCTCATTCCCGCTTGCTCTCCCTCTCCCTTTTTCTCTCTCTTGCTCTCCCTCTCCCTTTTTCTCTTTCTTGCTCTCCCTCTCCCTTTTTCTCTCTTGCTCTCCCTCTCCCTTTCTCTCTCCTTGATGATATGAGCCCATACATCCTACAGAAATATACTGATGAACTTGCTCTTTCACATAGTATAATCTTTGTTGTATCGAAGAAAACATGAGGCCCAACACATGGAAAGAGGAAAGATTTATACCTACAATGTCGGTGTTGAGCAGAATTTTTGAAAAACTGATTTCTGAAAGATCACACACCACCTAGAGGTTCACAACCAACTATCAAATAGGCAGTTTGGCTTCCGCTCTTCCAGGTCCATGGCTGATCTCTTCCTACTCAACAATGACTGGCAGGACGCTCTCGACTCAGGGCTCAACACAGTGGTTATTGCCCTTGATTTGCAGGTCCATTCAACCAGGTGTGGCAATAAAGGGCTCTTAAAACTGCATGCTAAAGGCATTCAAGGCAACCTCTTGACACGTTTGATTCATTAGAGAAAACTCCATTTATTTGTATCCTTTGCCTGCATTTTGTTAGGATTTTTTGTATCCATCTTCCATTTCAAGGTCTTTAATTTTCTGAATTAAAATCCCGTGATCTATTTTCTCAAAAGCTTTTGTGAAATCTAGGTATATTATATCAACTTCTCTATTTTCAGTCAGATCCCTTAACATGCATTTGCAGTGCGTTTGAATTTGAGATAAACAGGATCTACCACTACGAAAACCATGTTGTCAAGGATTTATCTTGTTTACTTGTTCTATATATTGGACATTTTTTTCCTTAAAACCCTTTCAAAAGCTTTTATTATGTATGATGTTAATACCACTGGCTTATAATCTTTTTTGCATGATCTTTGTTCTCACCTGTATATTTAGGGATTATGTTACTTTCCTTCAGTATATTAGGGATGATCCCAATGTACAAGAATTTCCTACAACGCGATACCAATGGTTTTGTTATGGTTTCTTTGCAGTTTTTTTTTTTTTTTTTTTTTTTAAAGATTGCTAGAATTTCATCTGGTCCAGCAGCTGCATTGTTGATAATTTTGAAATGTTAAGGATCTGATATCACTTTTCTGTTTTAGGAACACTAAAATATATTTTTCATATTGAATTTTGAGTAATTCAGACAATTCCTTTGAATCAGTTACAAGCACTTATTCTCATGAGGCCCAATTTCTGCTCTCTTTTTTAATTTGTTGTTTCCATAAACGAAGATTTTACATTGTTCTTTATTGCTTCGACTGGTCGTTTTTCTTCAACGATTTTTGGTTATTTCTTTAATTTCTGCTTTCCTTCCTGTTTGACAGGAAAATTCTGAGAATTCTGCATTACTGCTGGAATGCCATAATGCGCAATCATCGGCATACAGTATTCAAGATTCCGAGATGATAAAAGTCATTTATCATACATAGAAATAATGTTGAAGACATGGCACTTCCTTATAGAACCCCCGTTTGACAAAAATGTCCGAAAAAGTGACATTGTCGGAAAATAATTTCACAGAAAAGGTTCTGTCAGATATGAAATTTTCAATGAAACAAGGCAAGTTTCCACGTAATCCGAAAGCATAAAGTTTTCTGAGTCAGCCATATTGTCATGTCGTGGTGTAAGCTTTTTCTATATCTAAGAATACTGAAATCATTTTTTTTTTTTTTTTTTTTTTTTGGCAAATGCCTCATGAATATGACTCCCCAGTTTCATCAGCTGATCGAGAATCCGTCCCTTTCGGAACTCGCACTGCTCGTCAACTAAAAATTCCTAGAATTCAGAAAATGCAATAGCCTGCTATAAACAATTCGTTCAATGACCTTGCATAAGCAACTTGTCAACGCATTTGGGCGGAAAGAAACAACGGATCTGAGATTACCGCCTCCTTTCAACATGGGAATGATGTGGGCGAAGTGCCAAGAAAAAAATTGGAAAAGTCTGGCTTTTCCAAATACCATTGTACACTTCTATTAATCATGCTATCATGATTAATATTCTTCATTGTCTCATATCACTTCTCATCGGGGCCTGGGCTCCTAGGGCTCGGACAAGCTCATCCATCGTTAGATCTCCTGTGACAAGGTGCATAGGTTGCAGCTCATCCGCTTCCTTGGTGGCTGGAATGTGGGATGGTAGTTTTCTGAACTGCTCAAGGAAGAGAACTGCCTGGCGAGAGTATTAGCAATGTACCTAGGTGAATCAAAATTTGTTCCCACATGCAAACTATTTTTTATTTTACAACATATATCTTTTTCTGTTGATTTTGTTGACAGTGGACCAGACCTGTGAAATATTTGTTTTGCTATTCATAGTAAAGACAGCTTCGCCAGGAGACTCTTTTGGCTTGTCTGACTGTTCTCCGAGCCCTAGCTCTCGCTAGTTTGTAATTGCAAAAGTTCTCATTTGTGATGTTATTTTTGTAAAGCCTGTAGGCCCTATTTCGTTCACGTAGCGCCCTGCAGCAATCTAGTGTCCACCATGGAACTTTACGCTTCTTTTCGAAGTCTTAGGAATGGTTGCCTTTGCTGCATATAAAATACAATTTTGAATGCGACCGTCTGCCCTTTTCACGCTAAATTTAGGTGCTGAAGGCGTTCTTATCGTGTCGCCTGATTACTTAATACAAATAGGAAGGTGGTCACTTCCAGATCAGAATCATTGCTCAACTTAACTTCTTGCTCACTTCTACCATCCACCTGCAGGGGACCTCATGATGTATGGTGAGGATTATAACCACCTAAAATTAATTTCTTATTTGGCAGACTATCCTGAAGAGCAACAAGATCAACAATAGATTACCATATTATCAGGTGGAAAATAAACTGAACATATGGTCAGATACGTGTGATTGAATTTTACTTTGCATGCAACATATTCCAAAGTAGAATTAATCCCACTTCAGTGAAAGGGAGGTTCTGGTGGATGTACATGGCGACCCCGCCTCCACCCCTTCCCTCTCGGTCTTTTCTACACAAATGGTAGTTTCTCAGCGATACGACCTCGCCAGAGACTTTTTCGTTTAAATGGCTTTCTTGGAGAACCATAGAATCGGGCAAATAGGATGAGACTTCGACAGTTCAACTGAATAATGGTAAACGCGTGGATTACGTTTCAATAAGTTTGGAAGTGCTTTGTCCACCAGTTTTAATTTTCTTTTTTTGCCCACTTCCCGTGGGCATCTCTCGGGAACTCTTGAGACAGTAGGCTCCATGGCCTGCTCCCCACCACCAGGGAGACGCCCGCTGGAAGATGAACAGGGTCGCCTGGACTAGAAGGTGATTTGGTATCATCCTCCTTATGATGCTGTTTTTGCGGGTTGATTCAGCAATTTCTTTTTTAGTCTTATTCATTTCTTTAATTTGATTCATTAGGTCATTTGCAGTTTTCTTTAAATCCGAAATTTGACTGACACTGCTTACATTGGAAACATTGTTAACTGCTGTTGAAGCGAAAGAAGTATTGGGTTTGCTTGCCAAACCGTCAACTAACTTCATGTTCTCTCATGTATGCCAGTGTCTCAGTCTCCTTCTTCAGGCTGTTGCATTCAGGAGAGCCTGATTCATGGGGGACCTCCACAATTAACACACTTGAGTGCGTTTTCAGTGCTTGCAATGGTATCATGAGTTTCAGCACATTTACCGCAAGTGAATTTATCAGTATCCTTATCAATGCATCGTAATAAGGTGTCCAAATTTTTGGTATCTATTACAGTGAATTGTTTTTTGGACATAAGCTTTTGCTTGAACGACCTCACACTTTAAGAGTATTAGGGATTTTTAGTGTTGAAAAGGTCAAGAAACCCAACCCGCCTTTAAGTCGCACATTCCCATCCCTCGTCATGCAGTTGACGCCCACTACGCTTTGGTCTCTCATGGCCTCATGAATTTCCCTTTCATCCAGTGTCCTCAAAACCCCGTGAAAGATGACTCCCTTACAGGTATTTGGGCCAACAGGAATAGTTACTTTTACTTTAAGGTCATGAATTTTCGTCAGTTTAACCTGAGATTTAAACTGCACTTTTACAAGGAGGCAATTCTCACAGTTTTCGGACAAAATCAAACCCGCCTTCTACTCGACCATCAAGAACCTTTTGATGATAAAGGGGTTAACATTCTGCAGGGATTGATTTTCATTCATGTATTTAATGTTCAAATACCTTGCATTCTCTCGAGGGATATCAATACTTGGTCTTCTGTGTCGGTTATAAGTCGTGGTTCTTTCAGAGGTCAAATATCTGTTACATACTGATTTACAATTATAAAAATACCTTGGATAGGGTTGATCTTGGCAGTAAGTTCTCTGATCTTCAAGAGATGATCTTCGCGACTGTAGATGTGGGGATGTGCAGTTGGGAGTCGCCCCTCCTCCTTGGGAAGGAGGAAGGGTAGCCGGAGAGTCTACTGGGATAAGGGACCAGGTCCGAAGCCTGGGTTAAAGCCCGTTGTCCTAAGGGGATTAGCAATCCCTTAACTATTGTTATCAACCTAAACGTCCTCGCTCCCCTCCTCCAACAACATCTGGGTTTGTGCATATGCTGGCGACTGCACATCCCCACGTCTGCAGTCGCGAAGGTCATCTCTTGAAGATCAGAGAACTCACTGCCAAGATCAACCCTATCCAAGGCATTTTTATAATTGTAAATCAGTATATAATAGATCTTATACCATGTCTTAAAAAAAAAAAAAAAAAAAAAAAAAAAACAAGCGTACACACACATGT
>BOPN01003199.1:89861-94861 GCA_017312705.2 Penaeus japonicus | reverse complement strand
TAGGGAATTGGGATCTGTGGAATGGGAGTCGTTAGGGAATTGGGATCTGCGGAATGAGGAGTCGTTTGGGAATTTGGGAATTATTACTTATTAGAATAATAGGATCTAGGAATTATTGCTTATTAGAAAAATAGGATCTGAGAATAACGGTTTGTGGGTTGAGTGATGTGATCATAGGACTAAATAGATGTAGGAATAGGAATGATCGATGTTATAGTAGTGGTAATTGTATGATAATAGTAATAGTAGTGAGATAATAGCAGTAGGTAGAACAATGGTAACAGTAGTGGAGTATTTATAATACTAGTAGTGATAATAGTAATATTGATATAGTGGTATTAAGATAATAATACAACAGTGTTAGTGTAATATATTAATAAAAATAGTACTAGTAGTAACAGTTATACTTTCAGTGAAAGCAGTAATAGTGATACTGATGATAAAGAATAATGGTAAATGACAGAAGCCAAAGAAACCACACTGTACAACAAAATATCTAAATCAAAGGAGCAACTACAACAACAAACAAACAAACAAAAAAACACGTACAAATTAGGATCATGCAAATAAAACTAAGATCAACTTCGAAAACACTAAATTCACAAAGAAATTCATTCTGAAACGCCAGAAAACAAAATCATACAAAAAAATCTTTCAGAGATTAAAACACAAAATCTTTAAATCAACCAAGAACCATTTTCTTAGATTAAAACTCCCAAAAAGCACTTTCAGCGATTAAAACTCTTTAAATCAGCCAAGAACCTCTTTCAGAAATTGAAACATAAAAACACACCAGAGAACCTCTTTCGGAGATTAAAACAAACACACAAAGCACTTGAAATAAACCAAGAACCACTTTCAGAGATTGAAATTCACACATTGGATCACCCGAGAACCACTTTCGAGACCGACTCTCGGACACAAAACCCCAATCCATGAACGTGCGCCTCTTCCACTCTCTCTGGAAACCAACCTCCTGGAAGATTCTGTAATCGTACGTATTGTCATCGTCGGCGAAGTAGATCACGCCCTCCGAAGCGTGGGCCTTGAGCCACTTGAGGCCTGCGTTGCGGTTACTCACGCCCCTGGGTTTGCTGGCGCCCTTGTATCGCCTCGACGACCTTCCTGGCAGTCGGTGGGAGGCGGGCGAGGGGAGGAAAGAGGCAGAGAAAAAGTCCTTTGAGTAACTGAGCTGAACTGGAGGGTAACTGAGGATTTAGCTAGTTATATGAGCAGTGGTAGTAATGATAGTAATAATAGTGTTTAAAGTTGTGTTACTTATAATAGTGGTAGTTATAGTAACAGTTATAGTAATAACCGTGATATCGGTAACTTTTCTAGTGGCATATATAGCATCAAAAGTTGTAATAGTAATAACAGATGTAACGGAAGTAACGGAGGTTCCAATTTCAGGAACATAATTCAGTTACATGTTGGTGTGCATTTGGAGGATGGCTGTACATGTATATCGGAGGTTTATTGCGATGGTCTGGGTGGGTGTGACTGATCGGGAATCCTCGTGAGCGCTGTGCTGGCTTTGGACTCGTATGATCAATAGTAGGAAAATAATGATGATAATAGGTAGAAGCTAGCCGAAAAGGAATATCAATAGCTGTTTTGATGTTCTCATTGTCGAATCTTATACATTCTCATCTCACGAAAAGCATATTCCTCTCATCTCGCCTTTCCCTTCTTTCCTGCCTCCGTATGTCACTCAACTCTCCGACTCACCCCCCCTCCCTCTATGCGACTCATCCAGGTACACCGCTCTATTTCCATATAACCCTTCCCTCTCAATGAACCATCCTAAAGGAATACTGCAAATTGTAAATCCCAAACCTCCCGACTCTCTCTCTCCTCTTTCCCTTTTCCATATTCCGTGACGAGGTATAACTGTACTACAAGTTATACCTCTCAGTCCTCTGACGCTCCCTCCCCGCATGACTCAACCAAAGACATAGCACAAGCTTCATCACTTAGCCCATCCATTCCCACCCTCCCCGAACCATCGCTTACCCCCTTTAACCCAGCTCTCTCCTCCTCTCCTCTCATCCTTTCTCATCTGTTTCTCCTACTCCTTCTGTCGCACCCTCCCTCTAGGTCCTCTCTCCTTTCCCTACTCGTTTCACCTCTCCTCCACTCCCATCTCTTCCTGATTAACTTCTGCCCTCCCTACTCCTCTCTACTCCATCCACTATACGCCTCCCTTCCTCTCTCCTTCCCTCCTCTTTTCACCCGCATTCACCTCCATCCCTTCCTCTTTCTTCCCTAATTAAATCCTTCTGCCCTCCCTTCTCCTCTCTCCTTCATCTTTTCCAGTACCCCCTCCTTTTTCTCTCTCCTTCATCTCTTCCGAAACCCCCCTCCCTTCCTCCCCCTCCCCTCCGCTTCCCCCAGAACAACTCACCCAGAAGGTAAGTGTGAGGGACGCTGCAGGACTCCAAGAAGGCGAGGACCTGTCTCGTAGGAGCCACCGCGTCTTCGGCGACAAGCCAGTGGAGGTTCGGGACCAACATTAACGTCTGAGACAGCCTCGTGAGCTCGGCCACCTGGGGGAAGCGGGCGTGCATGGAATTAGAGGCAGTAGTTCAGAAAGGCAGTGATTAGAGGAAGCAGTTTAGAAAGGTAGTAGTCAGAGAAAGTAGCCCACGAAAGTAGTTGGAGAAGGTAGAGTAAGTAGCAAACACTATGAAGGAATGGTAGGAATCTCTATAAAGCGTATCCGTACCAGAAGTTTTAGTGTTATATATGCTAGTACAAAAACTCAAGGGTCGTTCTAAGTGTTATGTCACGTCCCATGTGTTCTCTCTAACAGCATGGAGGATTTTGATAAAATAGGACCAGACATAAAATACCATAAAATCAGACATTTTAAACTATACACTAGGAAATATAATGTTCCGACAACCCGATAGATGGCTCCAGCAAATGTTGTTTGGCGTCTATTACTATTTTTATCTTTTATGTTACGTAGAGCAGCTTTCCTAACTTTCATTGTTTGGGATCTACGAAGAACTGAGGAGATGATATCCTAGTTGTGTTTTCTTTTTAAGTTTTGCCTATCATTTTTAATGCTAAAATAAGCGAAGAAAAAGAAGAGGTTTGATGACTTGAAATTGTCGATTTAATATTGGTGTTGATGACGATGATGATAAAAATGATGATGATGATGACGACGACGGCGACGACGACAATGATGATGATGACGATGATGATGATGATGACGATGATGATGATGGTGATGATGATGATGATAATGATGACGAGGACGACGCCGACAAAGACGGCGACGATGATGATGATCATGACGACGATGACGATGACTGTAAAGAGAAGACTGAAAACCCGACGAACAGAGCTAACATGCTTGAAGAAGTCAACTCATAAGATGCGAGTTCACTAAGAACGAAGAGGAAATAATTCATCTTCTCGCCGTGGATGACCTGAAGCTTTATGTGCAAAAAAAAAGAAAGAAAAAAAAAGAAGAATAAAGAGGCTCAAATTTTCAGCACATAATGAAGCTTGGAACTAAATCATATGTTATGCTAACGGTGAAATGGGAAAATATAGTTAAGTCAACTGAGAAAAAGTTATAAGTTAGTGAATAAGTCAGTAAGGGAGGAGAGACACAGCTTCAGGGAAATCCTTCGAGCAGACCCGATGTGACACCGAGAAAAGTAGGATGAAGTTGTAAAGGAGTGCAGGTGAGGGATGGAGAAAGTTCTGGAAACCGGGCCAAATGGAAGGAAGCTCTAGAAGGCGTAAACGCCTGGCGTGTCACTGATGACATGTTCAGTTGCATGTCCAGACCGGACGAGGCTTGAGACGAAGAAGCAAGAGAGAGAAACAAGGGCACGGCAGTGCACAGTGACTGGCGCCCAAAAGCGATGCTGAACGGACATGTCTTCCTTTAGAAGACAGAGATAAGTGACGTTGAGTTGTAGAAGATACAGTCGATATATCATAAATGATCAAAGTGGTATGTCAGCGGTAGACAAGGTTATTGACTTCACATAGAACCATGGAAGAAAATGGAGTGATTTAGGAAGGAAAAGCACTAGACGGACAATATCGACGGCCAGCTGATGACGTCTCAGGCAAGGAGGGGCTGGTTCACTGGTTATGGCCAAGACAAAGGGAACTTGAATAGGAAGACAGACCCGCTGATTCTTGTGACCCAAAAGCAAGCAATCTGTATAGATATGATTAAAATGACAACTGATAAGACGCAAGTACAAAGGAAATGCAGAATATGCAGACAAATGGATGAGACAGTCAGATAGCACAGGAAGGCGCGAGAGTGTTGGTATGAAGGCGCACTGGCATGTTTGCCAAAATCATGGCGTCAAAGTGAAAGATAACAAGTATCAACGCGAACCTTAATCAGTTAAAAAACGAAAGATTTTATGTGATGTTAATGTAGAAACCGATCATATAATCCAGTCATTGACAAAGAGACTCACAGTAGACTTTGCCACCCCGTAGGACAGTGAGGGAAAGAGAAGGAGAGGACTGAGAAATACCACGACCCCTTCGACAACTGAAGAAGCTGTGGGACCTAAGAGTAGTCGGGCGTCCCTTCAGTGCGAGGGACACTCACAACTACTCCAAAGATCAGCAGGGGTTATGGCTGATTAGATCAATGATGATGATGATAATGGTAATGGTAGTGATGATGATGGTGATGGTGATGATGATGATGATGGTGATGGTGATGATGATGTTAATGATGATGATGATTATGAGGATGATGAGGTTGAGGATGGGGATGATAAGGACGATAAGGACGATGATAATGATAGCAATGATGATACTGATATAAAGATAACATAATGATATAAAAACAGTAAAGATAATTAAAACAATAAAAACATTGATATTAATAATAATCATAGTAACATTGATATTAATAATAATCATAATAACATTGATAACAATAACAAAAATGATAACAGTAAAGATAAAAATGATAACTAAAGATAAAAATGATAACAGTAATG
>BOPN01003199.1:52500-60000 GCA_017312705.2 Penaeus japonicus | reverse complement strand
TCTTTCGCGGTAATGAAAAGAAAGAAAGGAAAATAAAAGAAAATATAGAAAAAGAAAAAGAAAACAACAACAATGAAGGGAACAGAAATAAAGGAACAAGGAAGGGAATATAAATAAAGAAAATAATAAGAGAGAAAAACAAAAATAGGAAAGAAATTGTATTTTTTTTTCTCTTTCTCTATTTTTTTGTGTGTTTGGTAGAAATAGATTTTTGGGGTGGGTGGTAGGGGGAGGGGGGGTATTAACGTCTGATTAAGTGATTAGATAATTAAGTATGACGACAGCAAAGATATACTGTTGATTTAAAGAGAATAGACAAATATAGATATTTAACTCAAGATAAATGATAATAAGTAACTTGGATGAAAGAGAATAAAAAACAGACGGAAAAAAGAGTTGATAAAAAGGAAAATTACTAAACAAAAAAACTAAACAAAAAAGACAGTCCAATAAGAAATTGACCAGAATAATCAACTTGACCGTGGAATAAGAATTTGCTGGAAATCTGAAGCAAAACTAAGAGACTCGTGTACAAACTATGAAAAAGAAAAGAAAAATAAGTGAGACTATAAAGAAGGACGGAACACAAACAATTAGAAATTATATGTAAAGATAAAGGATTAAATAAACAGAAAAAGGCCCCTAAAATACAGAAAACAAGGAAAACATTTGAAATATATTAACAAGAAAAACTTACTCTAAGACAGCCATTCTCACTCAGAAAAACAGCCCCACTGGTCTCGAAATGAGGTTATTGTTAAAGATTAATGAAAACGGTAAAAAATGGTCTTACAGACATTATTTGAATGAAATAAGGATAACATTTAATAAATAACTATTGTTAAATTAATTAATTAATTAATTAATCTAAATTTTTATTTCAACGGCAATCATTTGAATGAAATAGGATAACATTCACTGAATGTCAGTGAATTGGAATTACAATAATTATCAAAATAAAATCAGCTGACCCCTAAGCCATGGGCAACCCACACATAAATTTGATAATGATAGTGCTCAGTATGATGATTAAATCCTAGGAAGAACAAAATGTAGTTACGATGTTATGAATACTGATATCAAAACCATAACAAGTTTTAATGACAATGAGAAATTTCTCTATGACGATAATGATAATGATGATGATAATTATACAGCTTATTGTAATAACCGCACAAGTGATGATAACACTATCGCAACACAAAATCAGCAGCAGCAACAACAACAACAACGAATAAGCAACAAAGACAATGAAAAGATATCAACCGTCTTTCAACAACGACATAGACAACAAACAAACACAGCTACCCCCCCCCCCTCCCCCCTCCCCCAGAAAAAAAAAAGCCGAAAGTACACCAAATCACAGGCTTTGTTTGTCCAAGCCTTGAATATTACCGTAAGAAAAAGTGCGTGTGCGTGCCATGAGCTCTAATGACTTGTCTTGTCTCTGTTGTCTTTTCGTGAAAAGAAATTCTGACTTCTGTAGTAACTTCGTTTCTTTTGATTAATGTTCTCTATTTCGTTCTTTTATCTTTTCTTCCTCTTCTCCAACTTTCTCTAATTCTTTCGTCCTTTGCGTCCTTCTCTTCATTTCGCATTCTTTTTCTCCTGTTTCTTTCTCCCTTCTGTCTTTTTTTACACACACAAACACACACACACACACACACACACACACACACACCTCGGTGCACACTCAGTAGATAAGCTCTTCAATCAATGTGATTTAACCCCAAGTATTAAGTCCGTTGCAGATAAGCAACTCCGTTTCACTTATAGATAGATAGAACACATACAACACATAGGTCAAGAAAAGCACGTAGAATAAAAGAGTAGCTGGCACCTGCAATTACCTGTTATATAATTGGTCAATTAAGCTAACTCGATGTGATTTACCCCCCTCCTCCCGCCCGCGTCGCTCTCCCTTCCTTTCCTTCTCCCCCTTTTAGCTCCTGCTTTTATTCTCTATTTCATTTCGATAACTTGAGGCAAAATTTAGTTTCACGCTTCATTCGAGTTTTGTTGTGTTTCACTGACAGACGTTTAGAAAGATGTGTGTAGTCTTTATATTATATGTATATATATATAATTATATATATATATATATATATATATATATATATATATATATATATATATATATATATATATATATAAGCGCGTGATTTGGATGAAAGGAGGCGGATTCTAGTTCTCTAACTTTGACTTATTTTTTAAGGATATAACACACACACACCCTCTCTCCCTGACAAGGACTTCGGTCCCAGAATGAGAGAGAAAGAGAGAGAAAGAGAGAGAGAGAGAGAATATCAAATGATTAAATGTGGTTTCCTGTGAATTTAATTATCTCCATCTCAACTAATTGAGTTGGGAGTTAGGTGAGAGAGAGAGAGAGAAACAGACAGAGAGATAGATTGAGAAAGAGAGAGAGAGAGAGAGAGAGAGAGAGAGAGAGAGAGAGAGAGAGAGAGAGAGAGAGAGAGATTAGAGGCAGAGTTAGATAGATGGAAAGAAAGAAAGAGAAAGATATATAGGTGGATAGAAAGAGAAAGAGAGAAAGAAAGATAGATGAATAGAGATATAGAGATAGATAGAGATAGATAAATAGAGTATTCACAGTAAAATTAATTTGAGTTTCGAGCTAACTTGATGACTAATCACTCCGTCATAATTAAGTAATAGCACTTTCATGTAATTGCAGTTGGGAAAAAAATATTAGAAAACTTTTACATGTAAATCATATTACATGTTACATAGATATGAATAAAACATGTGTTCAAGTAACATTTTTAAATATTCATTTCATTATTGATATCAAGCTACTCGTGTTCTGCAAAGATCAATCTAAAGAAAAAAATAATCGAGAAAGATTCAGAAACACATTTATTAAAGAGACCTACTCGCTCAAAAGAGAAAGAAATGGCGGTCATTCAGCCATAAAATATTTTGCAAAACAGCAAGTCATGCCAACGGCCGTATCCTTAGTGATCAGGGTCATCGAACCGATACGATCATCGCAGGGTACGAAGGACAGTGGCGATGCCTTTCAATATTTTTATACACTTGCCTTCGTTAAATATGCCCCCGGACGAAGGACATTGCTATCGTTCCAATAATATTTCGTAACTTGCGTCTGGACAAAGCGAAAACAATGCGACTCGGGACGCGACAGTGCGAGGACGACGGCGAAGACCGGGGAGCGAAAATGACGAAGGATACGGCTGTTAATACTGAGTGAAACTGCAAGAAAAAGTTCTTCACACAACCAACCAATCAGATAATAGCTTACCAAAAGAATCATCTGGTCAAAAAACACTTCACAATTATTAAGTTTTACACACGTTTAACCAGTCAAAGAACTTGGAAAGCGTCAAACAATCAAATAACATTCAACAAACAAACCTAACCAACCAAATAAAACAACTTAAAAGAGACAAGCAACTGAATAACACTCTACAAGCAAGTCAGCCAATCAAATTACGTTTTACAAGGAATCCCTCCGTCCAATCAGGTAACACTTCACCAGCAAAAGAGTAACTCAGCCGAAAAACACTTCACAAACGAGTAGGCCAATTAAATAATATTTTCCCAAGCAATCCCGCCCATCCAAAAGTTCTGAACGCCGCCAAAGACTCAAGCAACATTTTGCAGAGAGTCAGACAATCGCGCGGCTCTCACAAAGGCGCAGTCAGCTGGAAGCATCAACGCCCAAGTGGAATTTTATCGGCCGGAGATAAAAACACTGGGACCTTCAGGAGCTTATGACAAGGAAGTGGGAGTGGAGGGAGGGTGAGGGAGGGAGGGTGAGGGAGAAGGAGAAGGAGAGGGAGTGGGAATGGGAGAGAGAGAGGGAGAGGAAGAGGGAGAGTGGGGAAAGGGAAAGGGAGAGAGGGGAAAGGGAGAGAGATAGGGAGATAGGGGAAGGGGAAAGGGAGAGGGAGATAGGGGAAGGGGAATGGGAGAGGGAGATAGGGGAGAGGGAGATGGAACTAGGGGAAAGGGAAAGGGAAAGGGAAAGGGTAAGTGAAAGTGAAAGTGAAAGATAGAGGGAGAGGGAGATAGGGGAAAGGGAGAGCGAAAGGGAGAGGGAAAGGGAGAGGGAGAAGGAGATAGGAGAAAGGGAGAGGGAGTGGGAGAGGGAAGGAGAGAGAGAGAGGGAGGGTGTGGGTGAGGAGGAGAAAGAGGAGAGGGTAAGAGAGGGTGTGACACGAAATTGAGAGATGGCCGCCACTTGCTACTGTCTGCAGGCAATCGCTTCGTGCGGAGCCCGTCGCCTCGACCGGCCTACCTCCCCCAGCAAGAGCCTGCCCAAGCCAGACGTCCGACAAGCCACTTCCTACCGAAGTCAATATCACTATTCCGCTTGTGCCGCCCTCTCTCTCTCCAATAAAGGAACCAAGAACCATCCGATGTTTGGCTAACAACCCTATTGCGAAGCACCTCTCACAGGGGGAGGGGGAGGGAGAGAGGGAGGGAGGGTGAGGGGGAAATGAAGAGAAAGGGGGAGGAGAGGGAGGATGTAGGGAGGGGGAGAGGGAGAGGGATACACACACACACACACACTCATATATATATATATATATATATATATATATATATATAGAGAGAGAGAGAGAGAGAGAGAGAGAGAGAGAGAGAGAGAAGAGAGAGAGAGAGAGAGGGAGAGAGAGAGGGAGAGAGAGAGAGAGAGAGAAGAGAATGAGAAAGAGAGAGAGAGAGATTTCCGATATCAAGGCTTGATATATATAGAGAGAGGGAGAAGGAAAAGAAGAGACAGAGAGAAAGAAAAAAAAATCACCCAAATGACTTGAGAGAGAGAGAGACAAAGGGAGGATAAGGGAGGGAGAGATAGATAGAGATAGATAGATAGATAGATAGATATAGAAAGAGAGAGAGAGAGAAAGATAGAGAGAGACTAAATAATAAAACGTGGATTCCTGTGAACCTGATAGTCTCCACCTCAACTAAGTGAGGTGGAAGGCAGGATCAAAACAAGTTTTTGCTTTGTTGCATTCAAGTCACGATGAAATGCGTTCAACATTAATGTTCACACCTCAGTGGCATTTATGAGGAAAAACAATAGTATGCAACACGTCCTGTAGTAAAAAAATATAAAATTGAGACAATATCCACGAAAAGTAATCTTCAGTTAAAAATAGTAATTGGACACTGGAAAAGACTGATAGGAGCATACGAAAGGGACCTTAGAATTGTATTTGAATTTTAACACTCATGCTATCACTGAATGTTTTAGGACAACAAAGAAACAGCAGCTGGCAGCACGCGAGGGTCTCGCATAACAAGCCCAATGATATTCTCTGGTTCTCATTACCATAAAATGTAAGTTATAGATACGTTTGTAATATACACTTCAGTAACTTCCTGTTGTTTTTAACTTTTTTGAATTCTCGAGTTCCTGATAACTTTTGAAAATAGTTAGGGACATCACACGATTAGCCAGCCAAGCAGATACGTGTGTTTTGCTTCTCAGGAACTTTTGGCTATTCAGTTTTAGCCCCAAAGGAGCCTTCCTTTCGCTCATCGCCGGGGTAAACAACAAGTTTGAGTGAAAATTAAAAGTCTCTCTCTCTCTCTCTCTCTCTCTCTCTCTCTCTCTCTCTCTCTCTCTCTCTCTCTCTCTCTCTCTCTCTCTCTCTCTTTCGTTCTCTCGATTTCTATCTCTTCCTCTTTCATTCTCTCTCCCTCTCCCTCTCTCTCTTCCTCCTTCCCCCTCTACCTCCCTGTCTTCCCCCCCTCCTCTCTCTCTCTCACTCTCTCTCCCTCCTTCCCTCCCTTCCTCCCTCCCTCCCTCCCTCCCTTCCTCCCGCTCTCCCTCCCTCCCTCATTCCCTCCCTCCCACCCTCCCCCCTCTTCCTCTCCCTCTCTCTCTCTCTTTCTGATGGACTTTATCTTCCACTCCTCTCTCGCTTTCATTTCCTTTTATATATTGTCACAATATAATATAATTTTCGATCTGATTTTCGACGGGTAACCGAGTAAGATTCTGCTGTACATAAAGAATGAGGAGAAGAACTAAGGGAGAAAGGAAAAGAAGAAACGAAGAAAACAAAATAATGATACCAAAAGAAAGAAGTCAAGAGGTTGATAAAAACGAAATAAAAGAGAATGGAATGAAGAAATAGATAAAAGAAGAAAAGAGAGAAGAAAGAGAAGAAGAAGAGGGAGAACAAAGAAGAAAAAAGAAAAAAGGGCGTTACATAATTAGGCACAGAAACCCCATGATTAAAATAGACGAGGAAGATTAACAAGAAACTACATTAGTTGTTCGTGACACAACTGCATACACTGACTGTATCGTGAAATAGGCGGGGAACATGGAACGCATAAAACAACATGGGGAACAACATGAAACGGAGAACAGAAGCAACATGAATAGAATGAAGAATGAGATAAAGGATCAACATGAGATCTGCAGAAACAACATGAAACAATGGATAAGAACGATATAAAACATATAGGAGCAACATGAAGAACAACATGGCATATACAGGAACCTTTTGAAACATAGGAACAACTTGAACAGCATGTCATGTAGAAGAACAACATGAGGCATATGGAAGCAATATGAAACGGACATACATGTACAACTTGCAGGATAGCATGAAACGTAAAAGAACAACATATGAGGCACAGAAACAACATGAACGTACATGGGCAACTTGAGGAGTAGCATGAAACATATAATAACAACATGTAAGACATAAGAATCACATGAAACGTACCGGAAGAACATGAGGAACAACATGACACGTATGAAACCAACATGAAACACAAAAGAGGGCATGGAACGTGCAAGAACGGGTTCATGGAATATTGCACTGACTTTTTGCAGGGAAGTTGACGTGTTTTCGTATCCCCTGCTCATACTCAACATAGTTTGGGTAAATGTATAAGTATTATGATTCAAATCTATTTCGTTGAACTATTTTAAAACTGGATTTAAGGAATAACAATTTTCAACGCATATAGGATGATATTATAATAGAAGTACTATCATATATCGAAAACGATCATTGTATCTAACTCTATGGTAATTATATGATTAAATATTTTATAAATTCCAATTTGTTGTATATATCACGCAAATACGATCATATATCATACAATATGATAGCCATAGAAATATAGACCATAAAAATCAATATTGCTGTACATAGCATACACATCCTAGCATATAACGTACAGAATTATTGCATTTGTTGTAAGTCTGGCAACGGTGCAAGTAGCTAAGCAACAATACTTCAGAAATGCAGGAACATACCATCGTTTTTGTTTTCTTTTTGTTCTTCTTGTTATTTTATTTTTGTTCTTCTTGGTCGCTGTTATTTCTCTGTTCCCTTGGTGCCATTCTATCCCCCCTGCTTTTATCATTATCATTATTGCCATTATCATGTTTCATCATTTTTACTATACTTTTTATTCTCTTTGTTATTATCATTGTTACCATTATCATTATTATGATCATAATTATAATTGCTATCA
>BOPN01003199.1:32500-40000 GCA_017312705.2 Penaeus japonicus | reverse complement strand
TTATTAACTAAGGTAAAAGACAGTAAAAATGGACAGTTACTAATAGTAATGATAATGATAATGATAATGATTATGGTTATGATAATGATAAGAATAATGATGATTATGATAATGCTAATGATTTCAATGATGAGGATGAAAATGATAATGATGATGTTAAAAATAATAATCATAATGATGATAATGACAATATTGATATAATATCAATAATAATAATGATAATAATAATAATAATAATAGTAATAATGATAATTAAAACATCTATGATGATGTCGATGATAATGATAATGATAATCATACTAATAAAGACAATGATAATGATGATGATAATTATTAATGATAAAGACGATAGTGATAATTATAATAGCAAGAAAAATGAAAATAAAAATAATAGCATGAAAAATGAAGATAAAAATAATAAAAGAACAATGAATATAATGATAATTATATTGATAGTAATGATAATAATAATGATAATGATGATGGTGACAAGGATGATAATGATAATGATGATAATGACATTAATAATATTATGATAATCATAATTATAATGATAACAATAATGAAAATAATAATGATAATCATAATGATGATGATGATAATGTCAATAATTATTATAATAATATTAATGCTGATGATAATAGTAGTAAGAATGATAATAACAAATGATGTTGATGATAAGTGTAAAAACATTGATGACAATGATAATAATACTGATAATAATGATAATTATAATGATACTGATAATAATAACAATGGTAATAATAATGATATTAATAATGATAATAATGATGATAATAATAATGATAATAATAGTAATAATAATAATAATAACAATAATAATAATAAAATTAATAATGATACTAATAATAGGGATAAAAATAACAATATCAATACCAAAGATAATAATGATAAGAATAAAAAAACACAAATGATAATAATAACATTAATGATAATCTTAATGATAAAATAAGCCGAAATAACAAATAAAATGATAAAAAGTCAAGAGCAAAACGCCATTTGTTTTACACACATAACCGGTTTCACTCGACAATCGATGCCAAATGACAAGGCAAAACGAACAGAAAACGTAAGAAAACATTTCCAAGATGACAAATAAAAAAAAAAGGAAATAAGTCGGAAAACAAATCCGAAATACGTAAACAAGTTTGAATCATTAAAGGGAAGAAAGTTATGAGGACTAAATCAACACCTATAGATATCACAGCATTACACCTCGGAACAATCACAGCAAAGGCAGCAAATAAAGCACACACGGACGGAGCGGCGAGGGCTGAGAGGGGTAACTATAGTAAATTCCTCAGCCGGTCCTCCGTCCAGTGATGCCACAGCGAAGGCCAGCTGCACACTGCCGCAGTCAACCTCGGACTCACAGCCCTCTCCTTCTCTCTCCCTCTCTCCTCCCTCTCTCTCGCGCGCTCTCACTCGCTCTCTCTCGTGTGGAAGCGAGCCGCTGCCACACACACACACACACACACACACACACACTCTCACTGTCCTAGTCAATACGTGAATCAATAGCCATGCGGCCAGCTCTCTCTCTCTCTCTCTCTCTCTCTCTCTCTCTCTCTCTCTCTCTCTCTCTCTCTCTCTCTCTCTCTCTCTCCTTCCTTCCCTCCTCCCACCCCCGTCCGCCTTAAATTTTCTCTCTCCTTCCTTCCGCCCTTCCCTACTTCCATCCCACCCCCTCCCTCCCCTCTCTCCCACACCCCTTCCCCTTTGCTCCTCCCTTCCGCCCTTCCCACCCTTCCCTCCCTCTCCCTCGCCATCTCTCTCCTTCTCTCCCTCCCTCCCTCCTTCGCACAGGAATATACAAAGAACTTGAACATTGTCCTACACACCCACCACACAAACTCGACTAAAGAAAAAAAAAGGAGAGAGAAAAGATAAAATCCTTCCCTCTGCAAATGAGGAGAGGGGACAGGAAGACATTCTCGGGCGATGAGATTCTGAGGAAACGCCTTTTGTGCTGCGTTATGAAGTCGCGTTATGCCTCAGCAGCGTAATTGTGGCCGTCTCTGCTGATGCAATTACGATCAACATTATTTTTGTTGGTATTGTCGTTAAAGTTATTGTTATTGTTGTTAATGATGGTGTCTTTGTTTTACTTGTACTTATAAAGAGAGAGAGAGAGAGAGAGAGAGAGAGAGAGAGAGAGAGAGAGAGAGAGAGAGAGAGAGAGAGAGAGAGAGAGAGAGAGAGAGAGAGAGAGAGAGAGAGAGAGAGAGAGAGAGAGAGAGAGAGAGAGAGAGAGAAAGAGAGAGACAGAGAAAGAAAGAGAGAGAGAGAGAGAGAGAGAGAGAAAGAAAGGGGGAGAGTGATACAAATGATAACTGAAGAGCGTGTCTGTCTCTCTGCTGGAGTCTAGAAAACGAAGGACAGCGATCAGGGTCGTCTCCAAAATGTTAATACGATTTTCAGCGATATGAACATTCTTAAAGAGAGGTACATATTCCATCACACAAGTAAATTTTCTCCTCATCTATAAAGAGGAACAGCCAACCGCCAAGTATATGATAAATAAAGAACATTCTTATCATGCCTTATATTAAATTTCAATATAACATAATTAATTATCATGCTCAAAAAGAGAAGACAAAAACAGATGGAAATGAAAGGGGAATAAGAGGAAAAAAAGGAAGGAGGGGAAGAGGTGGGAGAGCATAAGGTAAAATAATAATAATGAAGGGACGAAAGAAAGAAAGAGACAAAGGAGAAAAAGAAGGAAAGAGGAAGTTTCCTATCCGATATCATCATAAGATAAAGAAATAGATAAAAGAAGGAAAACAAAGGCAAATAAATACCAAGGGGTTTCACAGAACCATTAAAAGAGGCTCAAGGTTTTCCTGGAAATTGCCCTTGAAGTGAAAGACAAACAGACGAACAGGGGGTTGCTAACGGAAGGAAGGAAATAAGGAAGGAGGAGGGAGGGAGAGGTGGGAAGGAGGGGGAAGGAGAGGTGGGAAGGAGGCAGGAGGAATAAGCGGGAAGGAGGGATGAAGGAGGAGGAAGAGGTGGGAAGGATGGAGGGAGGAGAGGGGAAGGAAAAGTGGGAAGAAGGGAGGATGGAGGAAAGAGAGGTGGGAAAGAAGGAGGAAGGAGAGGGAGAGATGGGAAGGGGGAGGAAGGTGGAGGGAGAGGTGGGATGGAGCCAGGAGGGATAGGTGGGAAGAAGTGATGAAGGAGGTGGGAGAGGTGGGAAGAGGGAGGAGGAAGGAGGGAGGAGGGAGAGGTGGGAAGGAGGGAGAGTTGGGAAGGAAGGAGGGAGGATAGAGGATGGAGAAGTGGGAAGAAGGGAGGAAGGAGAGGCGAAAAGGAGGGATGATGGAGGAGAGGTGGGAAGGAAGGAGGGAAGAGGGAGAGGTGAGAAGGAGGGAGTAAGGTGGAGGGAGGAGGGAGGAGGGAGAGGTGGGAAGGAGGGAGGAAGGAGGAGGGAGGAGGAAGAGGTGGGAAGGAGGGAGAGTTGGGAAGGAGAAAGGAGGGAGGAGAGAGGAGAGAGAGATGGAAGGGGGAGGAAGGAGAGGGAGAGGGAAGGGAGGAAGAGGGAGGAGGAGGAGAAGGAGGAGGAGGAGGGAGGAAGGGAGGAGGAGGAGGGAGGACGGGAGAGGTTGAAGGAGGAAGGAAGGAGGGAGGAGGGAAAGGTGGAAAGGAGGGAGGAGGGAGAGGTGGGAAGAAAGGAGGGAGTAGGGAGAGGTGGGAAGGAAGAGGGAGGAAGGAGAGGTGAAAAGGAAGGAAGGGGAGGAGGGAGAGGTAGGAAGAGGATAGAGGGAGATGAAGAAGAGGGAGAAGGAAGAAATAAAGAAGCAGGAAGAGGGGGGAGAAGAAGAATGGGGAAGAGGGAGAAGAGGAAGAAGGAAGGAGCTAAAACAGGATATTGGAAGGAGAGAGAGAGATGGAAGAGGAAGAAAGGAGGAGAGAAAGAGGGAAAGGAACGCGAAAGGAGGAAGAGGAAGAAGGAAGGAGAGAAAGCAGGAAAGAGAAGGAAAGAATAGATAAGGAGGGAAAGAGGACGGAGGGAGAGGTGGGATAGAAAAGTGAAGGAAGAGAAAGAAGGAAGGAGGGAAAGAGGAAGAAGAAGAGCAAAGTATAGACGAAAGAGAGACCAGGAATGGCGGAGGAGCGGTAATTCCTAGTCGAGAAACAGTCGTTTATTATAATAAATTATACCCATAAAAAAAGGCTGATTCTTCAAAATTTGAGAAGCGGAGAGCGGGACAAGGCGGGGGGGGGGGGTAGAGGGGAAGGAAAAGAGAGAGGACAAGGAATGGGAGGAGAATGGGAGGTGAGGAAGGGGAAAAAGGGGAAGGGAGGGAGAGGAGAAAGGAAAGGGAGAGGGAGAGGAGAAAGGAAAGGGAGAGGGAGAGGAGACATGAAAAGGAGAAGGAGACGGAGACGGATAATGGAGAAGGAAAGGGAGAGGGGAAAGTAAAGGGGAAAAATGAGGGGAATAGAGAGGGGGAGAAGGGGAAAAAGTAATGGGTTAGTAGTGAGAAAGGGAGAGAGAAAGAGGGAAGAAGAAAAAGGAAGGGAGAGGTGAAGTGGGAGGGAGAGGAGGAAGGAGAGAAGGTGAAGGTATAGGAGATACAGATACCAAGGGAGAAGGATCGAGGGAAGGAGGGGAATCAAGGGAGGGGACACCGAGGGGCAAGAGGGAGGGAGAAGGGGGAGGGGAAAGGGGGGGAAGTGTGACTGAGGGATTTAATGATGGTGACGGGAATGAGGCTAATAATGATGCTTTTATGGCACAAGTACTCGACCGTGTTGATGCCATGGCAGAAATACCCACTACACAAAATTTATATATTGGAAAACGAGACAACATTTTCACCCGGATTTCATCTTCCAGTGGATTTCAAAATTGTTGTCTCGTTTTTCAAAAAAATATTTTGTGTATAGTGGGTTTTTCTTTCATAATGTTCCTTATCATCATCACTATCATCGTCATTATCATTATCATTATTACTACAATTATCATAATCATTATTACAATCATCATTAAGCTAATTATGATTATCATTCTTATCATTATCAAAATCATTATTATGATAAGAATGATGTTAATCATTGTTATTATCCTTCTTCAGAATGATAATAATACAAGTATGATAATGGTGATTATCAACATTATTGTTACCATCATTAGCATCATCATTGCTATTATCATTATTATCATAACAATTGTTATTACTATCATTATCATTAATTAAAGTAATAATGATAATTATTGTTATTATCATGATCATTATCATTATTTATATTATTATTGTTATCATCATCATCATGGTAATTTTCATTATCATTATGATTGGTGATGGTATCTATTATGTAATAATAAGATAATTATCATGATTATGATTATTGTCATCAAACATCATTACAATTATAATTTTTTATCATTATAAGTATTGTCATTATTATCTTTATTAATACTGGTAATAATAGTTATGTTGATGATGTTAGCACGATAGTGATAATAATCATGAATATAATTACCATAAAGCTAATATTGATATCAACAACAACAATGATAATGATAGTAGTAATAATTATTGACATTGATGATAATTACAATGATTAGTATGATTTTCATAGTAATGATGACAGTTATGATGATAGCAGTAATGGTAATGATAATTATAATGATGATAATACAGATAAAAAGGACATTGATAATGATAACAATGAGGATAGTAATGATAATTGTAACAGCGACGATGATAACAATAACACAAAAAAATACTGATGAAAATTATAGTGATAACAATGATAACAATAATGATGATAATACTAACAACAGTAATTATAATGATGATGATAATGGTGATAATAACCATAAGCAATACAAATATCAGTAATAAGAACAATGATAATGCTAAATAACAATATTAATTGAAAAAGTAATGAAACGTGCAATCACAGATCAAGCACAAGCACTCCCAACGACAGCGGAAGCGGAAGCAAACCCGCTCAGAACAGTGCCACATAAAACGCTTCCCTTGAATCTCAAAAGGAAATTCAGAACCGTTTCAGAGAACTTTTTTTTATCATAATGATCATAGCAGTCGTGAAAATTGTGAATGGTTAAAATAAGGGAAAACTTTTATGAGCAACTGTGCACTTCCAGCGAAATATTTTTTTGAAAATCAGTGGTTGCTCTTATTTAAGTTTCTATCTTTATTTTTGTCTTATTTTCTTATTTCTTTATTTTTTGTCTGCTGATCTTTTCCATTTTTGTTGTTGTTTTTTTCTTTCCCTCTTCCTTTTCCTCCCTTCCTCTCTTTATCCCCTCTTCTCTCTCTCTCTCTCTCTCTCTCTCTCTCTTTCTCTCTTTTTCTCTGCCTCTCTTCCTCTCTTTCTCTCTCTCTCTCTTTCTGTCTCTGTCTTTTCTTTAGTCTTCTCACCCTCTCTCTGTCGCTCTCATTCTTTTTCCCTTCTCTCTGTCCGATAGATAATTTTCCTGTTGTTATAATCATCATTGATATTGTTATCCCTATTATCATTATCATCATCATCGTTATTATCATTAATGTTGATATCCTCATCATTATCCTTAGTATCAGAATGGTTACGGTGATGACTTTCCACTATCCTTGCTTGACTACAACTCCACCTTAATTCACTGACCTACTCTACTGGCACTAGCAATAACTAAAGGGTTTATTATATCACTTCCCCCAAAAAAATCCCCCCTTAAACTCACTTAAAATGAGTCAAATTAAGGACGTCCCATGAAGTAAAAAAATGAGAGGCGCGACCTAGAACAAGTTGAATATCAACAAGCCATAGTTACTGAATGTTGTATGAATACGTACAGCGTACTCACACACACACACACACATATATGTATATATATATATATATATATATATATATATATATATATATATATATATATATATATATATATATATATAGAGAGAGAGAGAGAGAGAGAGAGAGAGAGAGAGAGAGAGAGAGAGAGACAGAGAGAGAGACAGAGAGAGAGACAGAGAGAGAGAGAGAGAGAGAGAGAGAGAGAGAGAGAGAGAGAGAGAGAGAGAAACAGACAGAGAGAGAGAGAGAGAGAGAGAGAGAGAGAGAGAGAGAGAGAGAGAGAGAGAGAGAGAGAGAGAGAGAGAGAGAGAGAGAGAGAGAGAGAGAGAGAGAGAGAGAGAGAGAGAGAGAGAAAGCAATTTTTTGAATAATTTAACACATAGTAATAAATACCAGAATAAAAACGAATAGAATTAACGAACTTACTTTTGAATGTATCTCTCTTGTTGCAATAGAGGTTTTGCAACCAAGAATACCGGACAGTTACAGGGTGTGAATGAATGGGGGGGCGGGGGTAGTATTAAGAAGGTGAGGAGGAGGAGGAGGGGGAGGGTGGAGAGGGTGGGGGAAGAAAGGTGCACGGGGTTGCTGAGAGGGAGGGGGGGGGGGTAACGCTCCGTGACCTTGTAACTGAAAAAGAAGATTATTTTTTTTTTGTAAACCAAC
>BOPN01003199.1:20000-22500 GCA_017312705.2 Penaeus japonicus | reverse complement strand
AAGGTATTGCTAGAAGGTGGGTTCAGAATAAAACACTGGATAATGAGTGGTGATCATGGTAGAGCAATGAACATAAATTTGTCAGAAGGAACAATACATAAAATCCTGGGCATGCAATGGTGTACTATGAAGGATGAATTTTCCTTTAAGGTAAAGATTAACTTTTCCAAAAGAGTAAAAAGGATACATACTGGACCAGATTTGAATGTAAATGAATTTGATGAATTCTTTCCGACAGTATTAACCAGGCGGATGGTTTTGAGCCAGATTGCATCAATTTATGATCCTTTAGGACTTATTACACCATATGTATTAAAGGCAAAAATTCTTATGAGAGATCTTATTACTACAAATGAAGATGCAGAGGGGAACAAAACGATCAAATGGGATGAGCCAATGAGTGAAGCTATGCAAAAGGAGTGGAAGGCATTTTTTATTGGGCTTTATGGCATTCAGAATTTAACATTTCCGCGATGCATCAAGCCATTAAATGTAGATGGATGTCCAATATTAATTTTGTTTTCAGACGCATCCAAATTTGCATATGGATGTTGTGCTTATATACGATGGGTGTTAAATTCAGGAGAAGTAGTTGTGAGGTTGGTAGCCGCTAAAAACCGTATTGCTCCCAACCGACAGATAACAATTCCCAGATTGGAACTTTGTGGAGCTGTACTGGCATCTAGGTTGAGACATACTCTGATTAAAGAATTAAAATTGGGATTCCAGGAGATCATTCATATTGTTGATTCGACTATTGTAAGGGCCCAAATCCAAAAGGAATCTTATTACTTTAAAACGTTCGTAGCCACGAGGGTGGCAGAAATCCAAAGTAAGACCGAGCCAAGGGAATGGTGGTGGGTAGACTCCACACACAATGTAGCTGATCTTGTAACCAAACCACATGAACCATGTGAACTGCACAGTAAGAGTTTTTGGCAAAACGGGCCTGAGTTTTTCAGTCAACCTCGCGAATTATGGCCAATATATCAGAATGTTGATAATGAGCTGATGAACCAGGATAATGTCATGGTGTGTGAGAGTTCTCTCCAACCTGAGGGCCAGAGCTGCATACAAATGGAAGACTTTGACTTGGGTAGATTTAACAGCTACAATAAACTGATTAAGGTTACTGCCAGAGTTTTATCTGTGTATAAACGAAAGTCACTTAAGGCATTATTTGAAATGCCATCCAACAAATTTGTTGAATCAGCTGAAAGACTATGGATAATGGAAGCCCAGAAGGGTATCACTGACTGGAGGCTTAGACTTAAGAATTTGGGACCCTCAATGGAAAATGGAATATTGGTTGTAGGATGTAGAATCCAGACGTGGTTAAAGAATAACTGGAACAGAGATAATTTTATCTTTTTACCAAAGGATCACCTTTTGTCAAGATTGATTGTAACTGAATTGCACAATGTGAATCATGAGGGAATTGAAACAACATTAGCGAAGCTACTTTCCAAATTTTGGGTTCCAGGGGCACGCAGACTGATAAAATCTGTAAAAGGCAAATGTGTGAAATGCAGAAGATTTGACAAGAATCTGCAGGAACAATGTATGGGGCAAGTCATAGAGGGACGACTAAAACCATCTCCCCCATTTTATCATACTGCTACTGATTTGTTTGGGCCCTTTGCTATTAGAGATTCTGTTAAACGTAGAACTCATGGTAAATGCTTTGGTGTCATTTTCACATGTTTGTCTAGTAGAGCTGTTCATTTAGATATAGTAGAGAATTATAGTACAGAGGCATTCATAGGTGCAATACAAAGATTTGTAAGCATAAGAGGATATCCTTATTCTATTCACTCAGATAATGGCACGCAGATGGTTGCAGCTAATAAGGAATTGATCAAAATCAGTAGAGAATTGGACAAGCGACACATTGTAAGATCTATGAGCAATAAGGGTGTTGAGTGGTCATTCAATAGATCAAGTGATGCACCATGGTTAAATGGATCCTGTGAAAGTTTGATTAAATCTGTAAAAATGAGTATTCAGAAGGCAATTGGTGAAAGTATTCTGACTTATGCTGAATTTCATACAGTCTTGTTTGAAATAGCCAACCTCATTAACCCACTGCGTACGGGTGTCATGACATACATGACGTAGGAGCTTTGGCCTGACGACGGGCGTCCTGACGTACATGACGTTCGGGGATTTTGGATCACTGTGCTATTTTATTTTGCTATGAAAAAGGAATGAGTGATGATGGCTACTGCAGTCATAAATTGTATTCAGTTTTTGGAAGCGCTGGCAGAGGGACTACTTCCCAATGTTGATTGTAAGAAAAAGGTGGCACAGCAAATTTAGAAACATTCAGATTGGGGATATTGTGTTGATCCAAGACTCTAATGCGATACGAGGGACCTGGAAGATGGGTGAGGTTGTGTCTACAGAGTTTGGAAGAGATTCAATGGTTAGGGATGTAACAGTAAGATATAAATCCTGCAATGAAGGATCCACCTATGAAGGGGAAAGAGATAAATTCATG
>BOPN01003198.1:169148-171053 GCA_017312705.2 Penaeus japonicus | reverse complement strand
TATATACATATATATATCCACAAGCTTTTTGGGTTTGAATCTGCAATCATTCTTTGAGTTCAGGTACTTAAGTCCCCTTCAGGGTCGATGTCGTTGACTTGACAAGTAATTGGTAAATCTACATTTGTCATTTCAGCTGCTAAATTTACTATGGTGATCTCTCGTGAAGCGAATTTTCAACGAGTAATGCGAGACATTTAGATCCTCCAATATCTATGGGGCACAAATAATTTATTGATGACCGAAAGGCTCTCATAGAATTTAAGACAAATTTAATATGAAACACTGGGAAAAAAAATCCAGTAGAGTATTTATCATCAAAAATCTACAAGAACTCAAATATGTCTATTGAACCAATTTGCGCTTGTCCTCTAAAGCATTCAAATTTGGTACACCACAAAAGAGCACAGATGATTATAATGATGATAGTAAAAGAAAGGATCACAAGTTGAGGGAACAAATAAGCATCTATTTTTGTCACCGCTCTCCTTTGATCGTGACACAAAAAAAAGAACTAAGTAAACGGTGTTGTGGCAACGGTGATTGTGCGTGTGTATGTGTGCGTGTGTGTGTGTCTGTTAGAACGGGGAGAAGGCCAAGAGGAAGGGAGGGGAGGGGAGAGAGACAAGGGGAAGGGGAGAGAAATAATCAGGGCAGAAAGAGACGAGGGGACGGTATACGGGAAGGAGGAGGAGGAGGAGAGGAGGAGGAGGAGGAGGAGGAGGAGGAGGAGGATAGGAGAGACAGGATGGGGGGGGAGAGGAGAGGAGGGGAAGGGCCTAAAGAATAGCAGGAGGAGGGGGGAGGTGGAGGGGGAGGGTAGGCCAGCGGGGTGAGTAATAAATACATAAATAAATAGGTGAATGATGAATGATGAACAAAGGTATAGCCAATGACACACTGACACACTAGTGGTCTGTGAGGAAGGGTGAAAAGATCTGAGGATCTGCCTAGCGCCAGACGACCGGACGTTCCAACATGGTAAGGACTGTGCTTATCATTGTCATCGCTGTCATTATGCTTGTCTTTGATATTAGAATTGCTATTATTAGTTTTTAGTTTCATTATCATGGTTATTATTATCATTACTAAATATTACAATCATCTTTATTATCATTACTATCCTCGATATTCATATAATTAAAATATGTTTTATGATTCTTATTATCATTATTATCATCATTGACATTATTGTTATCATTATCATCGTTATCATTATGATTATCATTGACATCATTATCATTATTGCTATTTTCATTATTGACATTACCATGATAATTATCATAATTTCCACTAGTTAGCATATTTGTATATTCTAGGGTATGAAATTATTCATAAGAAACAGATTTACTTTCTGAAGATTATTGAACCGGAATTTGGGAAACAGAGGCTCTATCCTCTGTTACTTTGTTGATATATATATATATATATATATATATATATATATATATATATATATATATATATATATGAATCTCAAAAAACAAACATAGTAACGTGCACATAACAGAATGATCACCTCTTTTAGGTTCTTTCTCGAGCAGTCATATTAAACATTAATGGATTTCATTGATAAAGTTCGTAATTTACAGACCTACAATAGGAAACTAGTAAGTTTGGATGTGGATTCCCTGTTTTTTGTTTTTCTAAGAACAAGCGCATTCATATGATTATCAAAATTTTATTCACAGACTAAAGTCATGCGTAAGGACAGGTCAGATAGCTTATTAGTTGTACCATTTAATCAGTAACGCGATGACAAGCGGCAGTTATTTAAAAGAAAAGGACATCGATATAGTGTTCACTTATCCTAACACGTTGCGTAAATCTATGGTAAAACACAATGCTTCCAGCGCTACTCTTGGCACTTCTTAAGGCATTTATGCTATTCCTTGTAATGAATGT
>BOPN01003198.1:159148-161648 GCA_017312705.2 Penaeus japonicus | reverse complement strand
GAGGTGCGACGTCCATCAATCTCTGCCTAATTACCCATAAACACACAGCACTATCCCGCCCATTTGTCTCCGAAGGTCAGGAGTGACAGCCAGGTGTCCTACAGGACGGTGGCGGCGGACACACTTCGATCGTTTTGGACCAGCACCTCGATCGCCGGCCTGAGTAACGCTGCTGGCAAAACCCGCCACGCAACGCCCAGGGTTATCTGGCTCGTCCTCAGCGCCGTTGCGATTTGCGCCACCACCATCGACGTCATCCGGGTCATTCAGAACTACCTGGAGTATCCTTACACCACCCAGGTTCTTCGTCGCTTTGGATTTGGTTCTTTTCTTGTGGTTCTAATCTCTTAATCCTCTTGGTGACACATGAGAACTGCACACACACATGTACAGATAAATAAATAAATAAATATATATATGTATATATAATTTATATATACATACATATACATACATACATATATATATATATATATATATATATATATATATATATATATATATATATATATATACACACACACACACACACACACACACACACACACACACACACGCACGTACACCTATATACACACGGACACACACACACGCACACTCATACATATGTACACACGTGCGCGCGCGAGTATTTTCAGATGCCATCAAGTTTTCATGAAGAGTATATATACATAGTCTAAGCCTACCATGCCAGGTTAGCCTTCTCTTCTTTCAGTTAAGTCGTCTCAAGCCTTATCTCTTCTTCCTTCTTTCTGGGCCTTTCGATTCAATTTGAAACAACAGATAGTGCACATTAATGATCGTTGATATTCATCTAAATTAAAAAACATTGTTATTCTATGAAAGGATTGACCTTTTATTGATGTATGGAATAGTTTTCTTTTCTGCCACACATGACCATCTAGTATGCAACATTTTCCCCTCTCTTCTCTATTCTCGTTTCACATCTTCCCCTTTATTTATCTCTCTCATTTCACGTTGTGTTTAGCATCGCCCTTTTCCGTTCCTTTTCCCTCTTCACCCTCCGCTTCTTTCCAGATCAATCTGCTGCACCGGTCTCGCGTGGAGTTCCCCGCCGTGACCGTGTGCAACCAGAACCGCGTGAACTGCTTGAAGCTCTTCGCAAAAATGCTCAAAAAGGCGTCTGTCTCCACCGAGGACGACGACTTTAAGAGGCTCGTGAGTATGTACAACATCACTCACTGCGGCGTCGACTCCCTCGGGTGTCCGAGGGTCAGGGATCTTTACCACCAGTTCTACATGGAGTCGCCAAAGGGCATCCCTGCGGTGTTCCGAGAGAGGGACGCGTGTCTGACCTGCTCCGAAATCCTTCTAGAATATTCCGGAGAGTGTCAGAACTCGAAATCGCATGCGCCAAAGGAATATCTGAATTTTCTCTGGCAGGAGGGAGACTGTGATAGTATCATGGCGAGCCCAAGCTTTGACTGGTCCCCCTTCCCGGATGCTGAGCAATTAAGATACTATGTAATGCAGGAATCGCTCGAACGCTGTCCCTGCCCGGGAAACTGTCACTCGTTTGACGAACCACTTTTCGCCGACGGCTCTCAGCTGCCCGAGTCTTCAAACTTATCCACAGTAATTATTTTGCTTCTGTAGATGGTTGTGATAAGGGAACTGCCATTATGATGATTATAATAGTAATTATAATGATGATGATAATGTTTATGATGCTGATGTTAATACCAATACTACTAATGATAATGAAAATATTGATATGAAAGTACAAATAGTGATAATGATAAAATTGATAGTAATGAGAACAACAATGATAATAATAACAATTATGATAATGATGATAATGACACTACTGCTACTACTAAAACAACTATGATAATTATATTGTCAATAACAGTAATTAATATCACAGTTAACATATCTATTACTATCACAATTGAAATCACCTTTAATAAATCTAATGCACTCTTTAATATCCTAATTAATATCACCGTTAATACCTCTATTAGTATCGCAATAAAGCTCATTTACATCACCAATACCCAATTACTATCACCATTAAAACATCAATATCAAAACATCAGTAACCCCCCCTCCCCCCCTATTAAAAGCACCCCTCTTCCCTCTCGCCAGCCGACAAGATCTCGAGTCAAACGCCAGTCCTCCCAAAGAAATAAAATAAAAAACTACGAACAAATGACGCAGTCGGAGGGACACGATCTCAAGATGAATTTCCTCTCCATGTACATGAACCTCAAGCCCCAAATGAAGAAGGAAATTGGCCACAGCTTCCATGATATGATTATGGACTGTCACTTCCTGGGCCGGGATTGTCACAACAGCAGGTGGGTTGTTTGTGGCCGTTACATGTGTGACATTTTGGGTGTTTCGTGATGTTTCTATTTGAGGGGGGCGGGGTGGGCTTTATTAGACTGGGTGATGTGCAATGTTTTGATGAGTATATCCTGTATGTCTGATTCACCGTTCTTCGTTTTTTCTTTTTTTTTAATAATGTTAGATGGTG
>BOPN01003198.1:119148-121648 GCA_017312705.2 Penaeus japonicus | reverse complement strand
GACTGCGACTTCTTGGGCCGGAAGTGCGACAATGAAGGGTGAGTTCTCGCCGATTTCTGGTTAAGGTAATGACATGGTTAAGGAAATGGTTAAGGAAATGGTTAAGGAAATGGTTAAGGAAATGAGACAGTTAAGGAAATTGTTAAGGAAATGAGATAGTTAAGGAAATGAGATGGTTAAGAAAATGGTTAAGCAAATGACATGGTTAAGGAAATGACATGGTCAAGGAAATGGTTAAGGGAATGGTTAAGGAAATGGTTAAGGAAATGACATGGTTAAGGAAATGGTTAAGGAAATGGCACACATACACGTGTATATACTTATGCGAGTGTGGATATGTGTATTTTTGTTTGTATGGAAAGGAGATCTATTGATATATTTTATTTTTCTCTATTCTACTTTAATTATTTACAGTTATTTCGAGTACTTTTCATCTCCGAGCTATGGAAACTGTTACATTTTCAACAAGGATGGAGGTAAAATGACCAGTCTCACTGGCCCATCATTCAGTAAGTATAATCTTATTTGAAATCTATGTATAAGCATATATATATATATATATATATATATTTATATATATATATAAGTCTGTATATATATACATATACACATATATATATATCAGATATATCTGTGATAGAAGTGAACTGAGTTAATCCAAATCCGTTATATAGGTATATCTGCAAATTAATAGAACTGAACTGCCTTAAACCAATCATGCAGTTATATCCGTGAATGAAATGAACTGAGCTGACCCGAATCAACCCCGCAGGTGTATCTATGGTACTGGACACCCTCGAGGACACGTACCTGCCCCGCCGACTGACGCAGAAGGCCGGCGCTCGCGTGGCTGTTCATCGGCCCAAGACTTTGCCTCTCCTTGAAGACGAAGGCCTCGACGTCACTCCCGGGTTGGCGTCCAGCATCGCCATGAAGGAGGTTGGTGCCGTAGGAGAGCTCTTGGTCCTTGGAGTGCGGGGAGCTCTGGGTTCTGTTGTATGGGTTTATGGATACAAGAGGTTGGATTAAGGATTTTTTGGTATTTTTAGATTCTTTTGTTTTTCAGTTTTACAGAGCAGTGTGATTAGGAGAGGTGTCTTTGTTTTTATTCAAAGAAATAAAAGATAGAAGAGAAATTACTTAATGAAATGAAACTCAGAAATAATTGTGTTTCCGTTGTTATTACAGCTGTTTCATTTCATCTTTGTACATACGTCACTATACTAATGTTTGTGTTGAAATGATACCATGTACACGCAGTCTATCAGTTTCTTTTCTTCTATCAGCTCAATCTAGAGCGACTGCCGTATCCCTTTGAGTCCATGTGCTCCAGTGGCTGGGAAGACTCTCGCTATCAGCCGAAGAACGTTAACAGCGATAGCATCTACTCCATTACGGTGAGGAGTTGGCTGGTGTTGCACTTCGGTTATTTTTGCTTGGTTCTCGCTAAACTGATTTTCTCACAGGAGTTGCCCACTGGGATTCGAAAACAACAACTACTAAAAGAAAATAAATGTTTGCTCTCTGTTATCCTCTGTGCATTTTTACAGGCGAGCATTTGATATATATGTGTAAACATATGAATGTATGTATATATATATATATATATATATATATATATATATATATATATATATATAATGAACGAATATGAACTATTCAAATGGAGCAATAGTAAGAAAAAAAACTCTAAAAATAATGTAAAAAATAGGATAATTCTGACACGCGAATCCAATCAAATAGAAAATAAGAATAAAAGAAAAAGACAACCGAAACCAATACCAGAACACTGAAACCAGAACAGATACCACGAGCCACCGCACATGCTTACAATCTCTCCTTTCCCCGTAGGACTGTCGGCGCATGTGCGTGCAGAGGATCTTCGTGGAGGAGTGCGGATGCTACCATGCTCTTTATCCACTTACCTTTTACCACAACACGACGCTTTACAACCAAACCTCGCGAGGTCAACCCCTTTGCAACCTCACCACCAAAAGTAAGCTGGTTTTGTTGCCGTGAGTGGGTGACGTGAATTGCAAATCTTTCTCATACTTTGCTCTGTCAGTATTATTGCTAGTGAGTGTTTCTGTCAGTCATCGCTAATCTACGGCAAATGCACACAGCATAGACATACGCACTAACACACACACACACACACACACACACACACACACACACACACATATATATATATATATATATATATATATATATATATATATATATATATATATAAATATATACACATACATACATACATATCTATATATCTATATCTATATATATATATATACATACATATATATATATATATATATATATATATATATATATATATATATATATATATATATATATATCTACACACACACACACACACACACACACATATATATATATATATATATATATATATATATATATATATATATATATATATATATATATCTACACACACACACACACACACACACACACACATATATATATATATATATAT
>BOPN01003198.1:67500-70000 GCA_017312705.2 Penaeus japonicus | reverse complement strand
AAAATAATCATAATATGTCTTTGTGGAAAGAGTGAATGAGTGAGTGAGAGAGAGAAGGAGAGAGAGAGAGAGAGAGAGAGAGAGGGAGAGAGAGAGAGAAGGAGAGAGAGGTAAAGAAAGAGAGAGAGAAAAAGAGATAGATAGATAAATATATATATAAATAGATAGATAGACAGATCGATCGATCGATAGATAGATAGATAGATAGATAGATAGAGAGAGAGAGAGAGAGACAGAGAGAGACAGAGAGAGACAGAGAGAGAGAGGGAGAGAGACAGAGAAAGAGATAGATAGATAGATAGATAGATAGATAGATAGATAGATAGATAGAGAGAGAGAGAGAGAGAGAGAGAAAGGTACATTACATCGAGACCTTGGCCTTAGTGCAACTCTCCCCTATGGCGTTAATCTCTTGAAAAGGGGTCTTCAAATTCTTTCTCTCTCTCTTTCTCTCCTTTCCTCCATTCTTCTCTCTCTCTCTCTCCTTCTCACCCTTCCCCCCCCTCTCTCGCTTTCCCTTCCTCTTCCTCTCTCTCCCTTCCTCTTCAGCTCTCCCTCACCCTCTCTCTCCCACTCTCTCTTTCTCCCTTCCTCTTCCTCTCTCCCTCCCCCTCTCTCTCCCTCTCTCTCTATCCCATCATTTCTCTCATTCCCTCTCTTTTCCTCCCTTTTTGAAATTCAAATGACATTGTTCTTTGCTCCCCACATAACTTATTCAGAATGCGAGTCACTAAAACTTGATGACATCTGTCACCCTTAACCCTTTGGTAAAAAAAAGATAGAAAGAGTGAAAGTCAGGAGCAAATGTGTCAGCATGTATGTCTTAATGTAAATAGATAAGTGTCAATACGGATGTAGATCTAGCGGAAGAAAATAAGATGTAGACAGATGAGCACATAACTGAATAAATTAACTGAACAGGTAGGAATGAATTAAATAACCGAAATATATTGTATACAAGAATCACATTATCATAGTATATGCAACCAAAATATATCGAAAAAACAATAAAAAAATGAGTTCTGAAACAACAAAGCAAACTCCATAACGTGAAGTTTCCATCTGAGAAATAAAACCTCTAAATGAACTGGTCTTATTGCTTATTTTACTCACTCATTAAAAAGAAAGTCTACGGAACTGCGATCCATTATTGGATATGGATATGAATGGCGAATGACGGGCAGAAGAGAAACGTAGAAAGCCGACTATTGGAAATTGATATGATAAAGATAAGAATGAATGGTTGAATGAAATGAAGAGAGAGAGAGATAGAAAGAGCGAGAACGAGAGAGGGATATTTTATATATACAGTATATTTACACACACACACACACACACACACACACACACACACACACACACACACACACACACACACACACATATATATATATATATATATATATATATATATATATATATATATATATATATATATATATTTGTATACATATGCATATACACATACATACATATATATATATATATATATATATATATATATATATATATATATATATATATATATATATATATATATATATATATATATATATATATATATATATATATATATATTTATATATATATATATATATATATATATATATATATATATATATATATATATATATATATATATTTATATATACATATACATATATATATATATATATATATATATAAATATATATATATATATATATATATATATATATATATATATATATATATATATATATATATATACATACACACACACACACACACACACACACACACACACACACACACACACACACACACACACACACACATATATATATATATATATATATATATATATATATATATTTATATATATATTAATATATATATATATATATATATATATATATATATATATATATATATATATATATGTGTCTCTCTCTCTCTCTCTCTCTCTCTCTCTCTCTCCCTCTCTCTCTCTCTCTCTCTCTCTCTCTCTCTCTCTCTCTCTCTATCTCTATATATATATATATATATATATATATATATATATATATATATATATATATATATATATATATATATATATATATATCAAACAAACACACGCATATACACATAGTCGACAATAGGGATGACCTTCAGACTCTACTTTAAACTATCATGAGCGGCAAAGAATGGAGACTGGCTCACATTCTAAATCTGTGACATGTTTGTGACGTGTTTGTGACGTTGTAAAGGGCGCGAGGGCATATATTTGTGACAGAAAATTTGTCGTGTATCATACTATGATAGATGAATAGATGGATAGGCATATAGATTCTTGGATAGATTGGCAAAGGGTGGTGGAGAGAGAGAGAGAGAGAGAGAGAGAGAGAGAGAGAGAGAGAGAGAGAGAGAGAGAGAGAGAGAGAGAGAGAGAGAGAGAGAGAGAGAGAGAGAGAGAGAGAGAAAGGGAAAGAGAGATAGGGAGAGAGAAAGAGAAAGATAGGGAGAAAGAAAGAGATAG
>BOPN01003198.1:42500-45000 GCA_017312705.2 Penaeus japonicus | reverse complement strand
TTCCGGGAGAAAATGAATCTGTACGCCTTCACTCCTTCGCTATTGGTTGAATAACGAACCGGCGCCGCGAGAATCAATTAAAATGGGTTAATTACACAAGGAATTAAAGATGGATGATTGTTGTCGCTTGATTAGGTCATTACTGCCAGGTAATTAAGATTGTCTGGTCTATTATGACGTTTTTTTTTAATTTTATTTTTTTTATAATGAAATCAATGTGTTAAATATGGTTCTGAAGGGCATTGCAATAGTAATGTTAATGGTTATTATGATAAAAATTATATTGTTAATGATGATAATGATTATAATAGTAATGATAATAAAGACAGCGGCAATATTAATGATTGTGATAATGATAATAACCATTTTATTAATGATTTGAAGAAATATGATTATGATAGTAATGTGAATGATAATTAATATCATACATAACGGTATTGATGATTTAGGAAGCAATAAAAATAACGACTATCGTTATCGTAAGGACGGTGAAAAAGATGATAATGATAATGATGGTGATAATGAAGATGATTATGTTAACGAGTATGATGACAGTATTGATATATGTAATTACAATAAGTGAAATGTGAGGCATAAGTGAAAACTACTATAGTCAGCAATAATTATGATGATGATGGGAGTAATAGTAGTAATTATGATGATGATGATAATGATAATAATGATAATAATAATAATAATAATAATGATAATCTTAATAATAATGATAAGGAAAATGATACTGATAATAATATTAGTAATAGTTATGATAATAATGATAATAACAATGATAATGATAATCAAAATAAAGATAGTGATGATAATGATAATCAGAGGTATAAAAAGGATAATGGTAATAATGATAGGGTTATAAACAACAGTAATACTAATATAAGCAATGATAACAATGATGATAATAATGTCAATAATATCAACAATCATAATGATGGTAATAGTGATGATTACTACAGTGATAATGATAGTTATAGTCATAATAATGATAATGATAATAAGAGTTATATTTATAATAATGATGACGATAATGAAAATGATAATAATGATAATAACGGTGATAGTGATAAAAACGATGATAATGATAATAATGATCTTAGTGACAGCAACGATAAAAATGATACTAATAAATATGATAAAATGAAATGAAAAATGATGATAATAATCGTAACAATAATATTGAAATTAGCAATAGTAATCATAATGATGATAGTACAATATTATTTGTAGTAATAACAGTAATCATAGTAATGATAATAAAGAAAACATAAGAGTAAATATGACAATATTGATAATGATTATGATAATGATATTACTACAAATACTACTAGTAGTAATAGTAATGGTAATGATAATAATAGCAATGATGATAACAATAACGATATGATATTGATAATAATAATGATTATAACAATCCTAATACTGATAATGACAATGTTAATGAGGATAATATTGACGAAGACGAAGAAGAAAGAAAGAAGAGAGAAAGAAAGAAGAAGAAGAAGAGAGAAAGAAAGAAGACGAAAGAAGAAGAAAGGTGAAGAAGAGGAAAGGTGAAGAAGACGAAAGGTGAAGAACACGAAAGGTGAGTGACCTCTGACACGTACACTGTTGACACGTACGCTGGTAATTAGTGTCGGCTATTTCGCTGCACCCGTTTGTCCATGTTATAGTCTGACTATGTGTGGTCTCATGTGTATGGGATATGCGAGTATGGTAAATGTGTGGTTTGAAGAGAGAGAGAGAGAGAGCGAGAGAGAGAGAGAGAGAGAGAGAGAGAGAGAGAGAGAGAGAGAGAGAGAGAGAGAGAGAGAGAGAGAGAGCGAGAGAGAGAGAGAGAGAGAGAGAGAGAGAGAGAGAGAGAGAGAGAGAGAGAGAGAGAGAGAGAGAGAGAGAGAGAGAGAGAGAGAGAAAGTTTGATACAAGATATAAATATGCTATTGTCTGACTATGTGTGCTCTCATGTGTATGGGATATGCGAGTATGGTAAATGTGTGGTTTGAAGAGAGAGAGAGAGAGAGAGAGAGAGAGAGAGAGAGAGAGAGAGAGAGAGAGAGAGAGAGAGAGAGAGAGAGAGAGAGAGAGAGAGAGAGAGAGAGAGAGAGAGAGAGAGAGAGAGAGAAGAGAGAGAGAGAGAGAGAGAGAGAGAGAGAGAGAGCGAGAGAGAGAGAGAGAGAGAGAGAGAGAGAGAGAGAGAGAGAGAGAGAGAGAGAGAGAGAAAGAGAGAGAGAGAGAGAGTAAGTTTGATACAAGATATAAATATGCTATTGTCTGACTATGTGTGCTCTCATGTGTATGGGATATGCGAGTATGGTAAATGTGTGGACAGAAAGAGAGAGAGCAGGAGTGAAGAGAGAGAGAGAGAGGAGGGGGGCAGAGTGAGAGAGAGAGAGAGAGAGAGAGAGAGAGAGAGAGAGAGAGAGAGAGAGAGAGAGAGAGAGAGAGAGAGAAGAGAGAGAGAGAAGAGAGAGAGAGAGAGAGAGAGAGAGAG
>BOPN01003198.1:32500-37500 GCA_017312705.2 Penaeus japonicus | reverse complement strand
ATTGACGTTTGGAATTGTGACTATTATTCTCTCCTTTATTTCATGTGCTCTTAGCGTGTTTGACTTTGAAGTTCCTGGAAATTTATGAATTGGGATTTGGTTGAAATGTTATGTTTTTTGGGGGATAAGTAATTTTAATTCCCGCATTTGGAAATCTGTCAATATGGGAATCATGTAGTGTCAATAAGGCATTATGCATTCTCTAATTCATCAGTTTAGGCTTACTATTCTATTCTTCTATATTTCTTTAGAGAGAGAAAAAAATACATCTTAGATTTGGACATTTCGTCTCTTCAATTTCCCCTATATGATAACTCCTTGGACTAATTGCGTCACTAATACACAGAGTGAGAGTTATAGTTCTTTTCATGAGATTCGTTACATTGTTTTTTTTTTTCTTGTTAATCGATAAATCTAATGGAACTCACATCATTAATAATGTTGCATCGATTCTATCTTTACACTACACCCGTCTACACAGAAGCCACACCTCCATTTAACAGAGAAAAAGATACATGCCACCTCGCTGATGTCACCCACTGTTACTTACATGATATATTTATTACGTAAATATATCATGAAGATGTCCCCAGGTCCTATTGATCTGCACCCTGGTCGCTTATATCAAGGAATCAGTCGATGGCTGTCTTATGGATTTTTCACGGAGCTGATTTCATTTCTTCCAACAAGCTTGAGATATCGTGTCATATGTATCTAGAAGTGTACCGTATATAACCAGTTATCCCAATTTACTTTTGCTAACTATCATCGTACGGTCTTTCGAAAGAAATGGGGATAGAAATTGATTTTTTTTTCCATCTGCTTACCACCTTGTTTTCAAAACCTACTGTATATGTCTTTTCATACCATGTTGGGTCAGGTATATAGACCTCCATATATAACATTGCAACAGTCTTTTCTCGAAAGTGATTTTTCTTCCGTTATGGGCTGCAATGTATCTGAATTCAAGAGTAGTATTTCATCTCCCGGATTAACAATACTCATGTATCTGGTAATGATTTATTTTCCTTTAGTCTGCCAGCCATTTATATCACTCATATGCTTTTTGTTGTTTTGCTAATCCGGATGTATGTCCTTGCAAGCATCCTATCCAGTTGTAAGTTGTATTAACCATACTATCATACTATCAATATCTGTGTAGCCAGTTGCATCGTGTTATCTCATCCTATCACGCTATCTATTGCACGTGTCCCTTTTTCATCATCCTATGCATCTTTTATCCTTCTGGCGGTTTTCCTCCTCGTCCGCATCTCCCTTTGGACAAAGCCATGACTTTATCACCAGCAGTCTATTGGAATGCGAGATCAGCTCGCCCTTTACCAATATTCGAAGTCCTCCTCCCAAGGCTTTGATGTCTGGGTCCTCCATTGGTTTTGGATGGGCCATCTGCCGCGAAGATGGAAATGGTCGTTGTAGCTTGAACTTCCTTCGGATCGACGGTAGCATTTCGTCATTAAAGGTATGTGGGATATGAGTTCGCTCTCTCGCATCGGATCACAGGAGGCTTTGAGAGCGTCCGCGCTAACCACACGCAGGGGGTTTTTGTCGCTTTTCTCTTAGCAGTGCTCGCTATGCTGATCACAGCAGATTTGCTGAAAAAGTTGAACTGTTTGCGATTTACTTTCATTATCTTTGTTGTTTGTTAAAGACATTCCTTTTATAATTATCGTTATTGTGATTGACATTATTATCATTAATATTAGTTATTACTATTATTATCATCATTATCATCATCGTTATTGTTTTTATCTTTCTTATCACCATCATTTTACAATTATCATTATCATCATTGTCATCACTATCATCATCATCTTCATCCCTGTTAACATTACTTTTAGCAATTCTGTCATAATCAATATGATAAAAACAATGATAATAATAATACTAGTAACAATAATTGTTATTGCTGTTGTTATCATTATTATTTCTATAATTATTATCATCGTGTTATTATCTTGTTATCATTATGAATATTATTATGATTATTACTACCGCTAATGTCATCATCATCATCATTATTATTACTATTACTATTACTATTATCATTACTATTATCATTATCATTAGCATTACCATTATTATTATTATTATTATTATTATTATCATTATTATTATCATTATTATTATCATTATTATTATCATTATCATTATCATTATCATTATCATTATCATTATCATTAATATTATCATCATTACTAATATGATAATGATTATATCAATTATAATAATTATGATAACAATGATTATAATAATAATGATGATGGTAATGACATTGGAATAATAGTAGTAATAGTAATGATAATGTTAATGCTAATAATAGCTATGATGATAACAATGACAATATAATGCTAAAATTAATAATTATAGTAATAGTAATGATACCATAAATGATACTGATGAGGATAATAATAATGATGATAATGATAATGATGATAATGATAATAAAAGTAATAATGATGATAATCATGATAATTATCATGATTATGATGATAATGAATACTGTTGTTATTATCATTATCACTATTACTTCAATAATCATCTTGATCATCTTTGGTATTACTCTCATTATCATTATTATCATTACTATCATTATAGTATCACCATTATCATTATCATAATCATTATCATTATTTTATTTGTGTCACTATGATAATCATTCTCACTGGTAAACTTATGATTACTATCATTCTTATTTCTCCATTTGTAGCTCACCCAAATAACCTCAATTACCATCCACTTTATTGTTTTGTCCATCTATACATTTACTTTGATTACCGTGATGGCACCAACTATCACCCGCTGCCCTTCTGGACGGCACTCTCTCCATCTGCAGTCCATGGTGTATTATCAGCTGATTGCTCTCCTCTGGGCACACATGGACTCCTGGCCCCAATAGCACATAATATGACCATCTGCCGTCCTTTTATGTGTGACCTTTCTGCCGCCTTCCTACTCCTCTCTTCGTTTGTTATCACTTCTTTCTTTTATTGTCGTCTCTCTCTTATGATCATTTTTATGTGTCCCTTTCCGTATCTCCTTTCCCCTCACTTCTTTCTCTTCTTCTTGAACTTCTTGTCTTTTGCTATATTTTTTCCCCTTCACTTTGATCTTCCTTGCTCTTGATCTTCTCTAGTATTTGTTTTAATCTACTTTCTACTTCCTCCCTCCCTCTTTCTCATCCTCTTTCCCTCTATTTTTTTCCTCGTCCTTCTTTTCCTACACCATTCCTTCTACCTCTCTCCTTACTTTTACCTTCTCTCTTACTCTCTCAAACCCGTCTCATCCTCCCTCTTTCTCTCTCCTCTTATCTTCTTGCCTCCCTTCCCTTCTCCTCCCCCCCCCTCCCTTCTCCTCTTTCTCTGTCACTGAGTGATCGACAAGTGTCTTCGAATCTCTAATCGTCTGTCAGCTGCTTCACGACTCTGCTTTCTCCGCTGGTGATTTATCAAAATTATCCTTCATGTTTTTCATCTCTTCGTTTAATAGTTTTGTGTGTCTGATTTTCAATGTTAGATTCCCAGGTTCCTAATTTTTTTGTGTTCGATTTTCATGTTCCTAGTTTCGCTTGTTTGATTTGCAGGTTCATGGTTTCGTTTGTTTGATTTGCAGGTTCATGGTTTCGTTTGTTTGATTTGCAGGTTCATAGTTTCGTTTGTTTGATTTGCAGGTTCATGGTTTCGTTTGTTTCATTTTCAGGTTCATAGTTTCGTTTGTTTGATTTGCAGGTTCATAGTTTCGTTTGTTTGATTTGCAGGTTCATGGTTTCGTTTGTTTGATTTGCAGGTTCATGGTTTCGTTTGTTTGATTTGCAGGTTCATAGTTTCGTTTGTTTGATTTGAAGGTTCATAGTTTCGTGTATATAATTTCCGGGTTATCTATTTCCATGTGTTTGATTCTTAGTTTCCATTGCTCGATTTTCATGTTCATAGCTTCGCGTTTTTGATTGTTAGTTACTTAGTTCCACGTATTTGATTTTCAGTTCTCTATTCTTGATTTCCCTTTTCCTCGTTCCATGAAGTTGATTCCATGAGGTGGCTTGGCGAATGCTTGTCATGAACAATTGATTTCCCTCAATGACTTCGATTCTTATTTCCTTTAGTCGCCATGATTATGCAACAGTTAGTCTCGCGCAGCAGGCTGGGTCACTTATCAATTAAACGGATCGGATTTTGATATTGATCATTCATTAAAAGTCTATCATCAAACTACTTTTGTGCAGTTTGATGCTATAGATACTATTATGTTCGGCAGTTATAAAAAGAAAGCATCATTCTTATTCTTATTGCAGTTTTTGATATATGAGATAATGAAAACAGAAAACAGAGATAAGATCATGGTGACGAATGCCATATATATATATATATATATATATATATATATATATATATATGTGACATTCATGAGGATAAACAAATGGAAATAAGGATAATAACAAAAACGATAAAGAATTATACTAGTGATGCTTAAGATGAAAGTGAAAATTGTTATGCCAGATATCCGATAAATGAGATGACAGATAAATGATAACGAAATTGAGTATGATAATAATAGCAACAGTGATGATAATAATAATGATGATAATAATGATAATGATATGATAACAAAATTGCTAATGATAACTGTAATAACAATAAGGATAATAATGTTAAAAAATAAAAGTGATAACGGTAATAGAATAGTGGCAATAGAGAGAGAGAGAAAGAGAGAGAGAGATATACAGAGAGCGAGAGAAAGAGAGGGAAACAGAGAGAGAGAGAGAGAGAGAGAGAGAGAGAGAGAGAGAGAGAGAGAGAGAGAGAGAGAGAGAGAGAGAGAGAGAGAGACAGATAGATAGGTAGGTAGAGAGATAGATATAAAGAGAAAGAGAGGGAAACAGTGAGCGAGAGAGAGAAAACAAAAACAAAAACAAAAACAAAAACAGAGAGCGAGAGAGAGAGAGGGAAACTGAGAGAGATAGAGATAGATAGATAGAGAGAAAG
>BOPN01003197.1:157500-160000 GCA_017312705.2 Penaeus japonicus | reverse complement strand
GAGAGAGAGAGAGAGAGAGAGAGAGAGAGAGAGAGAGAGAGAGAGAGAGAGAGAGAGAGAGAGAGAGAGAGAGAGAGAGAGAGAGAGAGAGAGAGAGAGAGAGAGAGAGAGAGAGAGAGAGAGAGAGAGGGAGAGAGAGAGAGAGAGAGAGAGAGAGAGAGAGAGAGAGAGAGAGAGAGAGAGAGAGAGAGAGAGAGAGAGAGTGAGTGAGTGAGAGGAAGAGTGAGAGAGTAAGAGTGAGGGAGATACACAAATAGATAGAGAGAGAGAGACAGAGAAAGAGAGAGACACCCAATACATAGAGAGAAAGAGGAAGGGAGAGAGAGAGAGGGAGAGAGAGAGTAGAGAGTAGAAACAGTCAGAGAGACAGACAGTCAGTGACAGACACAAAAATAGAGACGAGCATGGACAGACAGACAGACAGATAGACAGATAGAAGCAGAGACACATTGAAAGAGGGGGGGGGGGAGGTAAGAGATAGGACAAAGCCAAATGAATAAATTAACAAACAAACACACGAGATACATCACCCCCGCCCCCCCCCCATACCCTCTCCATAATAGACGCACCACGATAACCCTTTCCTTTCATTCAGTCTCTTTCGTTCTCTCTCTCTCTCTCTCTCTCGCTCTCTCTCTCTCTCTCTCTCTCTCTCTCTCTCTCTCTCTCTCTCTCTCTCTCTATCTATCTATCTATCTATCTATCTGTCTCTCACTCACTCTCCTTTACGCCACAAAACCTACCTACATCACCGCCTCTCAATCAGCCATTCCTTCACCCCCCTACCCCCCCTACCATCCCCACCTCTTCATCCATCCTTATCCCTCCCTCCCTCCCTCCTCTCCCTCTCCCCACCCCCCATGTCTCTCTCTCTCTCTCATCCCCTGTGTCACACATCACAACAGACCGCCCCGAAGATCAGAGGTTCCAATATAACAAATCACAGGACAGCTTCCCTCCCTCCCTCCCTCCCTTCCTACCCTCCCTCCCTCCCCTACCTCCCCTTCTCCTTCCTCTCCTTCTCCCTCCCTTTCTCCCTTCCCCATCCTACCTCCCTCCCCTTCCTGTCTCCTCCTCCTCCTCCTTCTCCCTCCCTCCCTACCCTTCCTACCTTCCTCCTCCCTCCCTTCCCTTCCTCTTCTCCTCCCCCCTCCCTCCCTTCCTACCTTCCTCCTCCCTCCTCCCCTTCCTCTTATCCAACCCCCTCCCCTTCCTCTCCTCCCTCCCCTACCTCCCCTCCTCCCTCCCTCCCTCCCCCTCCTCCCTCCCTCCCTCCCTCCCTTCCTACCCTCCCTACCCTATCCTACCTCTCCCTCCCTCCCCTACCTCCCCTTCTCCTTCCTCTCCTTCCCTATCCTACCTCCCTCCCCTCCTCCTCCTCCTCCCTCCTTCCTCCCTCCCTACCTCCCTTCCCTCCCTCCCCTCCCTCCCCCCCTCCTTCCTCCCTCCTCCGAGCGGCCGATTGCCGTCTGGCCCGAGGGGAACAATAAACGCTAAAACCCTAATAATAAAGTCCTAAAGAGTGTACTTCCTCTGCCCTATACGCGATCACAACCGATATAATCAACCGCTCCGTCGGGGATCAATGGATTTCGACCCTAAATGATTTTGATTGCATTCGTGTTGTTCCAATCTCTCACTCACTCTCTTTTTTTTTTTTCTTTTTTTCTTTTTTGATTCCCTTCTCTCTCTCCCCCCTCCCTCCCCCTCCTTCCTCTATCAGTGCTAGGTCGTGTATTTGCCCCGGTTCTTTGAAATTTCGGTGTGGAATAGATATTTACATGTGAGCATTTGGTTTATATTTCGAAGTTCCAATATCATGTTTGTTGGAAAATTGCTGGCTAACATGTGAGTTCTGTCCTCTGATTAAATGGTCGGACCCTCCGGCGATTGACGCACACCGACAGCTATTTTGGCGGGGGGTTTAATTCCGCGACGCGACGCTCCCTTTTCTCCCCCACGAAACTTCTTCTTTTTTTTTGGGGGGGGGATGGGATGGGGATGGTGGGGGGAGGGTTAGATGTGATACGAACGCGATTTTCAAACGACTTGTGTATATATTTATATATATATTTAAAAGACACATATTTCATATAGAGACAAATGTGGTGTTCTACGTTTCCTTTTTCTGACGAAATACATGAGAGAAATAACAACAATCTTGTTATCCCGAAGTTTCTATCTCCCTCCTGACGTATAGAGATTACAAGGAGGGAGACGAACGAGAGAAAAGGAGAAGAGAGTGGAAGGAGGCGAGAGGATAAAAGGAGAGAGGAGAGAGGCGAGACGAGTCAAGAGAAAGAAAAGACAGAAACAGGAGAGATGAGTAAAGCGAAAGGAGAGAGAAGAGAGGTGAGAAAGGGAAGCCTAGCAAAGAGAGAAGAGAGGAGAGAGAAGAGAGAGGAGAGAGGAGAGAGCAGCAGACAGGAGGGAGGAAGTACGCGGTGAGGCGTTGACAGTTGGACGGCCGATTTAGCGCCGATAAGCCCCCGGACTGTCA
>BOPN01003197.1:127500-130000 GCA_017312705.2 Penaeus japonicus | reverse complement strand
TAAAGAGATCACGCTCGTCGCTCGCTTGTGTGTATGTGTTGTTTGGGTGTGCGTGTATGTTTGTCTGTCTGTATCGTGTGCGTTTGTCTGTGTGTGCGTGTGTGTTTGTCTGTCTGGATCATGTGCGTTTCTCTGGGTGTGCGTGTGTGTTTGTCTGTCTGGATCATGTGCGTTTGTCTATGTGTGTGTGTTAGTCTGTGTACATGCCTGTGTGTGTGTGTGTGTTTCTGTGTGTGTGTGTGTTAGTCTGTGTACGTGCGTGTGTGTGTGTTTGTCTGTCTGGATCATGTGCGTTTGTCTGGGTGTGCGTGTGTGTTTGTCTGTCTGGATCATGTGCGTTTGTCTATGTGTGTGTGTTAGTCTGTGTACATGCCTGTGTGTGTGTGTGTGTGTGTTTCTCTGTGTGTGTTAGTCTGTGTACATGCGTGTGTGTGTGTTTGTCTATCTGGATCATGTGCGTTTGTCTGGGTGTGCGTGTTTGTTTCTCTGTCTGGATCATGTGCGTTTCTCTGGGTGTGCGTGTGTGTTTGTCTATGTGTGTGTGTTAGTCTGTGTACATGCGTGTGTGTGTGTTTCTCTGTGTGTGTGTTAGTCTGTGTACGTGCGTGTGTGTGTGTTTGTCTATCTGGATCATGTGCGTTTGTCTGGGTGTGCGTGTGTGTTTGTCTGTCTGGACCATGTGCGTTTGTCTGGGTGTGCGTGTGTGTTTGTCTGTCTGGATCATGTGCGTTTGTCTGGGTGTGCGTGTGTTTGTCTGTATACGTGCGTGTGTGTGTGTGTTTGTCTGTCTGTATCATGTGCGTTTATCTGTGTGTGTGTTAGTCTGTGTACGTGTGTGTATGTGTGTTTGTCTGTCTGTATCATGTGCGTTTGTCTGTGTGTGTGTTAGTCTGTGTACGTGCGTGTGTGTGTGTGTGTGTGTGTGTGTATCATGTATGTTTGTCTGTGTACGTGCGTGTGTGTGTGTGTGTGTGTTAGCTGTGTACGTGCATGTGAGTGTGTTTGTCTGTATCATGTGCGTTTGTGTGTGTGTGTGTTTGTGTGTGCTTGCCTGTATTATGTGCATTTGTCTGTGTGTGTTCTTGTCTGTATCATGTGCGTTCGTGTGTGTGTGTATGTGTTTGTGTGTATGCGTGTGTGTGTGTGTTTGCCTATATCATGTGCGTTTGTCTGTGTGTGTTAGTCTATGTACGTGTGTGTGTGTGTTTGTCTGTCTGGATCATGTGCGTTTGTCTGTCTGTGTGTGTGTGTTTGTCTGTCTGTATCATGTGCGTTTGTCTGTGTGTGTGTGTTTGTCTGTCTGTGTTTTTTTGTGTGTGCGTATGTGTGTTTGTCTGTATCATGTGCGTTTGTATGTGTGTGTGTGTGTTTGAATCATGTGTGTTTGTCTGTGTGTGTGTGTGCTTGTCTGTGTGTATATGTGTGTTTCTCTGTGCCATGTGCGTTTGTCTGTATCATGTCCGTTTGTCTGTGTGCGTGTATGTGGGTGTGTTACTCTGTGTACGTGTGCTTGTGTGTGTGTGTGTGTGTGTGTGTGTGCATGTACGTTTGTCTGTGTGCGTATGTGTGTACATACATTGGCATATCCAAAGAGCTGAATACAACAACCGCCTTACGAAAGATACTCGAGAAAATATGTGATTTTACATTCTGCATTTTTTCCCTGTTCCTAAGACAAGAGCTTTATGTATATATAAAAAAAATAAGTTAGAAAAAAACTTACGCTCTGAAGTTAATGAGCATCCCCGCTTGTGCAAGATGTCTCCCCTTGCAAAGTATTACATCTAGATATCAAAAATATGCAACATTCTTCGATTAATTTTACTTACAGGATAGCAGTAAGTTCAGAGAGCATAATCATTATGTGAAGAAAGGTGGCAAGTAGGTAGGGGGAGAGAGGGGGGGATATAATGAGAGAGAGACAGAGACAGATAGTTAGATAGAGAGAAAAAGAGACAGAGAGAAAGATAAACATAAAGGGACAGATTGAGCCAGAGAGAAAAAGAGAGAGACAGAGAGAGAAACAGAGACAGAGATAAAGAGAAAAAGAGAAAAAAAGAGACAGACAGAGAGAAAGAAAGAGAGAGAGAGAGAGACAGAGTGAAAGAAAGAAAGAGAGACAGATAGTTAGATAGAGAGAAAAAGAGACAGAGAGAAAGATAAACATAAAGGGACAGATTGAGCCAGAGAGAAAAAGAGAGAGAAAGAGAGAGAAACAGAGACAGAGAGAAAGAGAAAAAGAAGAAAAAAAGAGACAGAGACAGAGAGAAAGAAAGAGAGAGAGACAGAGTGAAAGAGAGAAAGAAAGAGACACAGAGAGAAAAATAATAACTAAAGAGCGCACCGGAAAACCCAAAGGCTCAGAGATCCACGCCATTCGAGCGCCAGCCCTTCATTATAAGTCATAGCATGATAACGACCGCCAAAGAGGAAAGGTAATGTTGCCATTAATCCTCCAGCGACAGATTTGTAACGAAAGACCTTGTTCCCACGACCATAA
>BOPN01003197.1:97500-105000 GCA_017312705.2 Penaeus japonicus | reverse complement strand
CCCAAGTTCAATTAATCTCAAAAACCCTTCTCAAGCATTTCCTCTAACTGCCCTCCGAAACGTTACGCGCCGCACACACACACACACACACACACACACACCCATCGTAACTCAGACCCGAGCCTTTTAATATAAATCTCTATAACATCCATATAACAGAGCGGGTCGCTTCTCTAAAAGCCCAGATGGAGCTTAAGTCAACACCGAATCATGCGAACGCGGTCAGCCTTATGATTCTGGACAAACAGGCGTCCCGGCGATTAATAGATAAGCTGAAAGCTTTCACGTACATCAAACAACCTTCATACCCAAACGTAGGACACTTAATTGACTCCTATTAAGAGCGCAAGGAGAAGACACGAGCGAACTGCAGCGGCGACGAGGAGCAATTTTTTTAAAAATTCGATCGAGACCGAAAAAAAGAAAGAGAGAAAAAAACACAACGAACAGAAAAAGGCGCATGAATTTTGTATTTTCGTCCCTCGGGAAGTGACTTCGCATGTTGGGTTACGCTGATACACCTCAAATTATGCTCCGTTGTTGCTGTCTCGCGTGATCTCTCTCTCTCTCTCTCTCTCTCTCTCTCTCTCTCTCTCTCTCTCTCTCTCTCTCTCTCTCTCTCTTTTCTCTCTCTCTCTCTCTCTCTCTTTCTCTCTTTCTCTCTTTCTCAATCTCTCTCTCTCTCTCTCTCTCTCTCTCTCTCTCTCTCTCTCTCTCTCTCTCTCTCTCTCTCTCTCTCTCTCTCTCTCTCTCTCTCTCTCTCTCTCTCTCTCTCTCTCTCTCTCTCTCTCTCTCTCTCTCTCTCTCTCTCTCTCTCTCTCTCTCTCTCTCTACTTTCTGTCTGTCTCTGTCTGTCTGTCTGTCTCGGTCCTTTCGGTCTCTTTTGCCTTTTGTTTCGCTGTGGGTTTTGATGGGTCTGTCTGCCCGTTCTCTCTTTCTCCCTTGTCTTTGCTACATGCCTACACAGATAGATATATGGATAGATAGATAGATAGATAGATAGATAGATAGATAGGTAGATAAATAGATAGATACATACATACATAGATACATACATACATAGATTGATAAATAGATAGATAGATAGATATGTAAATAGATAGATAGATGGATAGATAGATTGACAGATTGATTGATAGATCGACAGATATATGTATAGATAGAGAGAAAGAGATAGATTGACTACATGAATAGATAGTTAGATATAAGTAGACAGATATATTACTCTTTCTTCAGTGATTCATAAATGAGTACGTAGAAATAGATATACAGGCAGGCATGTTGACCATTAGATAAACAGAGGCTTAGATTTAATCGGGTAAGAAGATAGGCTAATAGACATGGCAAATAAGAATCAATAAAAAGAAAAGAAAAAAAAAAACAGACGCACGCCCATAGATGAAATGTATAATGATTGATGAATCATATAATCATATTGAGAAATATGTATAGTATAATATAATTGTATCAACATAACGTAATAATATGATATCACAATAGTGTAATATTGATATAATGCAATATGAAATAGATATGATGAGCATCAACTCTATGATTAGACTAAGAAATGAAAAAATGGAAAAAAATATACATTATTTCATAAATGTGATGGGTTGATAGATAGATACTTAAACGAATTGATAGATAGAAGGGTTAAAAATGAATAGACATAGACAAAAAGAGATCAAGAAACCACAATAAATCCATATATATTCTAACGATTGCTAAAAATATTTATCGCCAACTTTGATACGAAACATTGGGAACATTTGAAAGAAAAAATCGTTAAAAAATAGTTTTCATAAATCATTACCTTCTTTTTCCCTCATTTTCTTTCTAATATCTTTTGGTTTTATTATTTTCATTATTTTTTACTTCCATCTTTTCATCCTCATTTCTCTTGTTATCCTTTCCATTATCATCCCTGTTTCCTTTTACCTTTCCTTCGTTACCTATCCCTGTCTTCTCTCTTCTCATCGGAGGGTTTTTGACTCTGTTCTTTAATTGTCTTTATCTTTTTTTCTATTCTCGTATTCATACTAGCATGAGTACACCCCTCCTTCTTCCCTTCACTCCCTCTATTCCCCTCCTTTCCCCTCCTCTTCTCTTTCTCTTCCCTTCCCTCTCCAAAAGGCACCCTTTTCCCATATCTTCCCTACCTTTACCCATAAGACTTTTCCCCCCCATACTTTCCCCTCTTTTCCCCTTCCATCCCCTCACATCCCTATTCTTTCTCCCACTTTCCTTCCGTCTCTCTCCTATCTCCTCTCTTCCCATCTCCTTCATCCCTCTCTCCTATCATCCCCTCCCTCCTATCTTCCTCTCCCTTTCCTTCCCTCCCCCCCCCTCTCCCATCGCCTCTTCGCTCTCTTCCACTCTCCCCCTTTTTCCCTCCCTCCCCTTCTCGTCCCTCTCCCTTCCCCTTCTTCTCCCCTCATTCACCCTTCTTCCATCTCTCTCCCCTCCCTCCCCATCCTACACCCTTCTTCCATCCTTTTCCCCTCCCTTCCTACACCAACCATCCCTTCCTCCATCCCTCTCCCCTTTCTCTCCATCCCTCTAACCCTCTCCCGTCCCTCCCCATCCCCTTCCTCTCACTCCCCTCCCCTCCCCCTGCCCTCTCCCCTCCCTTTCTCCTTTCTCTCCATCCCTCTAACCCTCTCCCGTCCCTCCCTATACCCTTCCTCTCACTCCCCTCCCCCTACCCTCTCCCCTCCCGTCCCTCCCCATCCCCTTCCTCTCCCTCCTCTCCCCTCCCTTTCCCCTTCCTTAACCTTCTTTCCTGTGACATAAGAGAGTGGCGTGACCTAACCGGTGTCGTGCTAACATGGTAATTCCCCGCCTGTTTCCTTATGACATATGCATGTGTAATTACAGCGTTCAGCTCCCGGCACCTGATACACGGCCCTGGAGACTCGCTCTCTCTCGCTCGCTCTTTCTCTCTCTCTCTCTCTCTCTCCCTCTCTCTCTCTCTCTGGCTCTCTCTCTCTCTCTCTCTCTCCTTCCTTAATTATCTCAGAGAGTCCGAGCTGTTCTTTTTCACTTTGTTTTTTATCAATATAGTTTTCCTTTTTTCTTTTCTTTCATAAATGGCTATATGTGTGTATGAATTTATAAGTAATGGGTAGACAGATAGATAGAAAGATACATAGAGAAAGAGTGGGATAAAGTGAGATAGAGAGGGAGAAATCAAAAGAGTGAGAGAGAGAAAGCGACCAAGAGAGAGAGGGGGAGAAAAGAAAGTAAGATACGGAGGGAGACAGAGAGTGAGTGAGAAAGTGAATGAGTGAGAGAGAGAGAAGAAAGAAAGAAAGAATACACAAAACATGCAACAAAACTAAAAATACACACACACAAAGCAACAAAAAGGTACAAAAACAAACCAACAACACTCCCCCCTATCCTCCCTTCTCCCCCTCCTCCCCCCTCAACCAGAGAGAAGACCCAACCCGCTTTAGATCGATATAATACGCATATTATTGCAACGTAAAACACAGTCGCTGCAAGGTGTGAAGGCATTATACGTACATGAATGAAAGAGATAATCCCAAAGATGAAACATAATGAAGGTGGACAGACTTCGTAAATAACAAGATCACGAAACAGTTAGCTAAAGTCGCTGTTTCGTGGATGAATGAGGTCGAAGGAAAGACGAAAAAAAGTATATACGATCAAGTCACATTATGGTGGGACACGAGGCGGACTTGGGTGTCCTTTTATTGTTTGGATGGTTGTTTGTCTGTTTCTGTCTGTGTAAGTGCTAGATTGTCTGTTCCTGTCTGTGTAAGTGCTAGATTGTCTGTTCCTGTCTGTGTAAGTGCTAGATTGTCTGTTCCTGTCTGTGTAAGTGCTAGATTGTCTGTTCCTGTCTGTGTAAGTGCTAGTTTGTCTGTTCTTGTCTGTGTAAGTGCTAGTTTGTCTGTTAATGGCTGTGTAAGTGCTAGTTTGTCTGTTCCTGTCTGTGTAAGTGCTAGTTTGTCTGTTCCTGTCTGTGTAAGTGCTAGTTTGTCTGTTCCTGTCTGTGTAAATGCTAGTTTGTCTGTTTTTGTCTTTTAAGTCCTAGTCTGTTTCTGTCTGTTTAAGTGCTGGTTTGTCTGTTTCTGAGTAAGTACTAATCCTTATCGGTCCTGAGTTGTTTGTTTGATATATCTCTTTATGTCTGTCTAAGTGCTCTTCTGTCTGTTTCTGTCTAATCCCTTATGAATTTTTGTTTCTATGTTTGAATTGTCTGATCATGTTTGCTTTATTGTTTGTTCTTATACGTCTAAGTGTTAGTCTTTATGTTGCTAAGGACTAATCTTCATGGGTTCATAGTCGTCTGTTTGGTTTGTCTGTGTATCTCTAAGTACAAGTCTGTCTTGGATCTTGCCTGTCTGTCAGGTTTGTCTGTTAGGTCTGCTTCTGTCTTTCTCCGTCTACCTGGGTCCTTGTCTTTCTGTTTTGGTGCTTGTCTGTCTGCTTGGGTTTGTCTCGAGTGTATGTATGTATGTATGTATGTATGTATATACACACATGTGTGTGTGTGTATATATATATATATATATATATATTTATATATAGTATACGTCTATATATATGTATGCGTATACGCATCAATGTATCTAGGTACAAGCGTGCATTCATATTCCACATGTGCGTTTTGTTTCGCCTGTATTAAAACGATCTAATTGCCCAGTTAACCTTTTTTCTTTTTTTTCGCTTTTTTTTCTCGGCGTTACGTCATGGCTCATACGTCATAAAAGTATTCCCTCCCAATTAACTCCGTGTAGAATGGCTCTCTCCCCGCCCTCTTTTGCCATAGTATTGTTCCTCGTCCACCTGAACTTGAAACGAGAAACAAAGGAGGAGGAAGAAGGAGATAGAGAGAGAGAGATAGGGTGAGAGGGGGGGAGAGGGAGAGGGAGTGGGAGAGTAAGAGGGAAAGTGAGGGTGAGAGGGATAGGGAGAGGGAGAGGAAGAGAGAGAGAGAGAGATAATGCCTATTATTTTCAGTTTCTGAAGGTTCTTTGTTTGTTTGTTTTTTTTGTTTTTTTTGCTTTTAAATTAATTATATCTTTTCTTTCTTTCTTACTGCTTGTTTCCCTCCTTTCGTTTCCTGCGTTTCTTTCTTTCTTTTTTTTTGCTCTTCCTCCTTCTATATTATATTCTTCCCCATCTACCTTTTATTCTTTCTTTCGCTTCTTAAACCTCTATTTTCTTTTCTTTTCTTTTTTCCTCTTCCTTCTGATCCTCTTTCTTCTCCTCCACCTTTTCTTTTACCTATTCTTCCCTCTTTCTCCCCGCATTTCCTTACTCCTTCTATTCCATCTCTTTATCATCTTCCTCTCCCCACTCTTTTTTCCTCCTCTTTCTCTTCCTGTTCCTCCCCCTTGCTCTCCTCCCCCCCCTTTTTTTTCCTTTTTCGTTTCCTCTTTTCTCCCTCTTTCTCCTCCTCCTCCTGCTCTTTCTTTTTCTTTTCTTCCTCTTCCTCCTGTTCCTTTTCCCATTCCTCTTTCTCCTTTTCATTTTCCTTCTCCTCTCCTTCCTTCTCCACTACGAGCACGACCACCATCTCCTCCTCGTACTCGTCCTCCTCCTCCTCCTCCTCCTCCTCCTCCTCCACCATCACCTTCTCCTTCTCCTCCACCACCTCTTCCTCCACTACCTCTTTCTCCTCCTTCCCCCTTCCTTCCCCCTCCCCCTCCTCCTCCTCCTCCTACACCACCTCTTCCTCCTCCTTCACCTCCTCCTCCACTACATCTTTCTCCTCTACCATCACCTCCTCCTCCTCCTCCTCCTCCTCCTCTTCTTCTTCCCCTTCCGCCACCTCCTCCTCCTCTTCTTCCTCCACCTCCTCCACCCCCGCCATCACCACCACCACCACCTCCTCCTCCTCCTCCTTCTCCTCTTCCTCCTACTACCTCATCATCATCATCATCATCATCATCCTCATCCTCCTCATCCTTCTCATGCTCCTCCTCCTCCTCCCCTCCTCATCCACCTCCTCTTCCTCCTCCACCACCACCGCTCTTCTTCTTCGTCCTCCTGCTTCCCCTCCCTCCACCTCCCCTTCCCCCTCCTCCTCCTCCCCCTCCTCCTCCTCCTCCTCCTCCACCTCCTCCTCCTCTTCCACCTCCTCCTCCTCCTCCACCACCACCACCACCCCCTCTTGCCTTGTAAGTGACCTAGTGTAATACTGTTTACTTGCGCCCTTTGCTTGTCATGACACTCGCCCAAATCGCTTCTCTTTAATATTTCTTCTCTCGCTTGCTAAGTTCGATGTGGATGTTGATTTTCATGTTGATCTGGATTATAAGTTCGACCTTGAACCACATTCCACTTTCTATTCCATTTGTCTTCCACTCGTTTTTATTTGCTTCCTTATCCTCTCTCCATTCCCTCACTCTCCGTTCCACATACACCTGCTAACTATCCACTTATCTACATATCCACATTGCTAACAAAAGCGTGTATATATCCACAGTAATATGTATGTATATCTATATCTATCTATCTATCTATCTATATATATATATATATATATATATATATATATATATGTGTGTGTGTGTGTGTGTGTGTGTGTGTGTGTGTGCGTAGCTTCTAACTCTCTTCCCAACCACACATTTTTTCCACTCTCTAATCCCTCTCCTCCACAACAACTTCCTCCCCCCCCCCCCCTTCCTCCCCATCCACACATTCCACTCTCTAGTCCCCAACAGTACTCCACAAACTCCCAAACATACCACACCCACAACCTCCCCCCCCCCTAAAACACCCCTATACCCCCTACATTCCACCCACATAACTCCTAACTCCCACCCCCTCCTCCCCCACTTACCCCTTCCCTCCATCCCACCCCCAACATACCCACACCTACAAACTTCCTCCCCCCTAAAAACACCCTCTATACTCTACATCTATCCATACCTCCCACCCCCTCCCCCCACTTACCCCTTTCCCCCCACATCATCCCCACCATCCCACCCACCCCCACCCCCCTCCCCACCATCCCACCCCCTACCTCCCACATCCAAGCCTGGGGGTCGTTCCGTTCGTTCCGTTTCGTCTCGTGTCGCGGCGCGTGTCGTGTATGAGCGTTATATCCGGCGTCGTGTACGGGTCGTTTCCCGGCACAAATTATCCAGTTGATGGCGCACACGGTCACGGGAGGAGGGGAGGGGGTGGGAGGAAGGGGTGGGTGGGGGAGGGCGGGGCGAGGAGGGTGGGGAGAGGAGAAGGAAGGGGGGGAGGGATGAGAGTAGGGGTTGGGGAGGAGAGTGGGGTTGGGGAGAAGGAATGGGGGAGGAGAGTGGGGGAGGGGAAGGAAGGGGAAGAAGAGTGGGGTTGGGGTGGGGAGTGGATGATAGTGGAGTTGGGGAGGGGAGGGGAAGGAGAGTGGGGTTGGGATGGGGAGGGACGGAGTGTAGGGGGTGGGGAGGGGAGGAGAGTGGGGGCTGGGGAGGGGAAGAAGAGTGGGGTTGGGGAAAAGAGTGGGAGGTGGTCAGAAGGGTTAGGGGG
>BOPN01003197.1:82500-87500 GCA_017312705.2 Penaeus japonicus | reverse complement strand
AGTTCTAAGTCGTTTTCTTTTAAACATAAATTATATAGGACTATTTTTTCTGTTTATCCTTTTTTTCTTTTCAACAAATGAAATATGATAATGAGAAGAATGCACATATCAACAATAAAAATAAATACCACAATAACAAAATATCAAAAACATAAAACACAAAACAACACCATAACTAGGCTCATAATACTACATGATAATGACATTAATAAAAATAATAACATTAACATTAATAGAAATAATAATAACATCAATGAAAATAATAACATTAACATCAATTTAAAAAAATAATAACATTAATAAAAATAATCCATCTTATATCAATGAAGAATAACAACAAAAACAAAACAGTCGGACCTCCGAGATACTGCGTCCCTGATGCGAGCTAAGGCATGCGTTGCAATCGTTACAAATTATGAATTAAAGTGCATATGGATTGATTGCAAACGGGAGTCAACAAAGGAGAGAAAAAAAGGGTTATTTCAGGATTAAAGAGAAATTTGGATTAAAGGAAGGGAGAACGGCGATTAAAAAGAAAAATGAATTAAAGAGAATAGAGTAAGGGCAGGCGACGAAGAGCAGGAGGAGGGGGAGGAGGAGGAGGAGGGGGGAGGAAGAGGAGGAGGTGGGGGAGGAGGAGCAGGAGGAGGAGGAGGAGGGGGGAGGAGGAGGAGGAGGAGGAGGTAGTGGGGGAGGAGGAGGAGGAGAGGAAGAAGAGGAGGGGGAGAGGGAGAAGGAGGAAGGGGAGGAGGCAAAGGAGGAGGGGGAGAGGGAGAAGGAGGAGGGGGAGGAGGAAGAGGCGAAGGAGGATGAGGAGAAAGAGGAGAAGAAGGAAGAGGAAAAGGGGGAGAAAGAGGAGGAGAGGAAGAAGAAGGAAGAAGAGGAGGAGGAGGAAGAGAAAGAAGAAAACGAAGATGGAAAAGAAAAGGAGGAAGGAAAAAAAACTACATACCACCGACAAAATACACCAAGACGAAAACAAAGAACACGATGGAAATCAAAACAGACGAAGAACACAGAGAAGAAGAAGAACAGAAGAACAGATAGAAGAAAAGACACAAAACACACCCACAACAAAGACAAGAACGAATGAGACAAGAAACCCCACGCGTAGATACCACACCCACCAAACAAAACAACAAAGAACAAGACCAAGAACAGAGAGCGTGAACACGAAGAACACTTTGATGAGAACAGAAGGTGCGTCGCTTTTTGAGGTCCCAGGAGTTTCCCAACGGTCGCTCAAACAGCCCAACCACCAAGCCAGATCTTCAACGGAGCCATTATATCTCACCAGGCAGGAACAATGGTCCTCTCTCATCAATCTTGTTATTTTTTTCGTCAGTACAGCCGCTGTTTGCCCGCACTTGGCAGCCATTAGCCTTATTACAGTCACAGCACGTAGTTTAAACACTGGCCGGCTAAAGAAGGCCTTTGCGCATACCTACTGCGCATGAGAACGGAACTGAACTAGCCGTCCGACTGCAACCGTGGCGATTTCTTTTCTTTCTTTTTATTTTGATTTTCTTTTTCTTTTTTCTTTTTTTTCTTTTCTTTTTTTTTGAATTTTGGGGGTTTTGTTGTGGTAGTTTGCAACACGTATCTTTTTTTTTAATTCTTGGATTTTGATTGTTTGTTTTCTCTTTCTCTCTCTCTCTCTCTCTCTCTCTCTCTCTCTCTCTCTCTCTCTCTCTGGCGTGTCTTTTGAGTCAAAACCGGGCAACGAAAGAATCGAAATGGCGAGAAGGAAAAAGGAGAGAGAATTTGCATCCTTATTGCAAAAGGTGTGAAGTCTAAAAGTCTTGCCATAAAAGGCTAAAGGAATCTAGGATGAGGTCTCCTACTTTCACCTTGGGGGGGAAGGGGGAGGGGAGGAGGAGAGGTGGAGGGTAAGGGGGAGGAGAAGGAGGGGAGATAGGAGGAGAAGGAGAGGGGAAGGAGAGGTGGAGGGTAAGGGGGAGGAGAAGGAGGGGAGGGGAGGGGAAGGGAAGGAGGAGGGGGGGAGGAGGAGGGGAGGGGAAGGGAAGGAGGCGGGCAAGGGGGAGGAGGAGGGGAGGGGAAGGGAAGTGGGAGAAGAGGAAGGTAGGGGAAGGGGAGGAGAGGAGGAAGGTAGGCGAAGGGGAGAAGAGAGGAGGTAGGGGAAGGGGCGCGAGGAGATGGAGGAGGTAGAAGGGGGAGGAGGGGAAAGGGAGAAGAGACGAGGAGGTGGGGAAGGGGGGGGGGGGCAAATGGGGGCAGTTGAAGGTTAGTGGATGAATTGGGAGTTCGGATGGCTGAGAACAAGGGAATGAAGGTTAGGAAAGTGTGTCGGATGAATGGATGTTAGATGTGGGTAGGATGATGTGATGTAGATCTCATTTCTCTCTCTCTCTCTTAATATACACACACACACACACACACACACACACATATATATATATATATATATATATATATATATATATATATGTGTGTGTGTGTGTGTGTGTGTGTGTGTGTGTGTGTGTGTGTGTTTGTGTGCGTGTACACACACATATATATAGATATATATGTATATATATATATATATATATATATATATATATACATATATATAACCACTTTATTCTACTAAGTTAAGTACGATACCTCGAGAGATTCATCAGGTTGGAAGCGAGTGTTCATAGGATGAATAAACAAGCAGACTGCATACATTATGTAAACGAGGGAAAAATTGGTACCCAGTCGAGCAGAATCGGTGCCGAAAATTCTCTCTGTATATTGAATAAGAAATAACTAAAGACAAATATGCTATGAAGAATGAAAACGATGACATTATAAGGAGGATGATCAGTGCAATGATGATCATGATTGATGATCTCATTGCATTTTCAGTTTGGTGGAATCTGAGCAATATAATAATAGGCCTACATGTCATTTTTAGGTAGATCATTATTATCATTACAATAATCATTATTATCATTATCATTATTAATCTTTTGACGCTCATAATTAATGTCATTTATCATCTTCATCATTATCATCATTACCAGCAATACTTTTTATCATTATCGTATCTGTTATTATGTTGATATTAGTATTATCATTTTCATTATCATTATTAACATAAGCATTGACATTATCATCATTTTTTTATTATTATTATTATTATTATTGTTATTGTTATTATTATAATTATTATTATTGTTATCATTATTATTATTATCATTATTATTTTTCATTATTATTATATTCATTATTATGATTATTATCATTGTTTTCATTATTATTATTATCATCATTATTTTTCATTATTATTATATTCATTATTATGATTATTATCATTGTTATCATTATCTTAATTTTTGTTGTCATTGTTATTGTTGTTGTTATAATTATTATTATTATTATTAATGCCATTATCAATAATATGATCATAATTGTAATATTCTTAATTATTACCTTTATTATTAGTATCATCATTATTATTATTACAATTAATATTGTTATTACAATTATTACTATTATCATCATTATTATTATTATTATTCTAATCATTATTATTATCATTACTGCTATCATTATAATATTTTTTTATCACTGATAATATTGTTATTGTTATTACTATTATCAACATTAATACAATCATTATCATTATTGTTATCGCTACTATTATCAGTATCATTATAATCCTTACCATTATCATAATTGCTATTATTTCTATCATCATTATTATGTTTATTATCATTATAATTTTCGTGGTCAGTATTAATCACCGGGATTATCATCTTTTCATCATTATTATCGGTTTATTATCATTATTATTTTACCATTATTATTTCTATCATTATCATTACCTTTATTATCATTGTTGATATCACTAGTTTCATTGCTATTATCACTATCATTATCATAATTATTATTATTACTATGATCATTATCATAATTACTACTAGTATTATCATCATCACTGACATTATCATTATTATTAATAGCGTTATCATTATCATTATTATTTTTAACATTATCAGCATAATCATTATTATCATCGTAATTAACATTATACTTATCATCATTGTGTTATCATCAATATTGTCATTACTATCATCATTATCATTGCAATTAGCATTTTCATTGTTATTCTAATCATTATCATTACTACTTTTATTTTCATTGTCATTACTATTGTTTGTTTTTTTATCATCATCAATATTATTATCATTTTTATTGCTATTGTCATTACTGTAATTATGATGATTATTATCATTATCATTATTTTTGTTATCATCACCATTGTTATATTCACGATCATTATTGTTGACATTATTATTATTGTTATCATTACTAATATCATTATCATTATAATTATTATCATTCTCATTATCATTATTGTTATCATTTTAAGCATTATTGTTGTTGTTATCATTATTTGCATCATTATCATTAGGGTTATCATTATCACTATCATTGTCACCATCATCATCATTATCATATACTTTCTCATCATTATTATTTTTATCATTATTATTATCATCATCATTGTTATTACTCTTGTCATTATTATCACCACCAGCATGGTTGTTCTTATTATCATTACCATCATTATCATTATCATTGCTATCATTATCATTGCTATCATTATTAATATTATTATTAATATTATCATCATTATCATTATCATTATTATTGTTATCTTCATCATCAATTACAACATCATTGATAATAGTTTTGCTAATGTCATTGTCAATAACATTATTTTCATCATCATTGTTATCATCTTCATTATTGCAACCGATGATAATTATTTCTATCAGCATTATGATTATTTTCATCATCATTATCAACATGATTTCCCCCCCTCTAACCCCCCCCCCTCCATCTCCCTCCTATTCTCATGACAAGAACGTTGACATCTTGATCGGTGTGAGAGAGAGAGAGAGAGAGAGAGAGAGAGAGAGAGAGAGAGAGAGAGAGAGAGAGAGAGAGAGAGAGAGAGAGAGAGAGAGAGAGAGAGAGAGAGAGAGAGAGAGAGAGAGAGAGAG
>BOPN01003197.1:57500-65000 GCA_017312705.2 Penaeus japonicus | reverse complement strand
AGATAGATAGAGAGAGAGAGAAAGCGAGAGTGTGAGAGAGAGAGAGAGAGAGAGAGAGAGAGTCGAACAAAAGAAGAAAGAAAGCCAAGAGCAGCACGAACAAACAGACAAAATAGAGAAAGAGACAGACGAAAGAGACAAAAACAGAGAGAGGGAGAAGCGAGATATAATAAGAGACAAATCCACGAAAGAGATGTTAAGAGGCAAAATGGCCGTTAGAACTAAGATTTACAGATCTGTAAATCTTGTAATCGTAAATTCACGACAAAAAAAGAAAAGAAAAAAAAATCATACAACATTGTTCATGATTATTTTTGCATTTTGAGTGAAAATTATACTTTCATTCGATATTTCTAATTTAGTGCAATGATCTATTTCAATTTTCAGTATTTAGCAAGTCGTTTTAGATGTCAATAGGTAGATAGATTGATAGATGTAAGGATAAATTGATAGTTAACTAAATACATTAAAAAATATATATAAGCTTTTTTTAAACGAGGAATATAGAAAAAAAGAGAATAATATAAAATATAAAACAACAAAATGGCTAAATAGATAGAGGAAGAGATAGAAAAATCGGTAGATAGATATACATATTTTTAGATAGATATAGTCACTCTCTTCTTCTCTTCTCTTCTCTTCTCTTTTAATTATCATCCCTACGTTACTTCCTCGCTTCGTCTACCAACACCCTCGAGCTCCATCCCCTCTTATGACCCCCCCCCCTCTCTCTCTCTGGAATCCCCCTTCTTCTCTTATTCGCTCCCCCCATTCCTGAGATCCCTCTGTACCCCTTCCCCCCTCCTCACCCCTTCCTCCCCCGTCCCATTCCTTCACACACATCAAGAGTTTTCCTCCCTGTCTTACTTCAGATTTCTCTCTCTCTCTCTCTCTCTCTCTCTCTCTCTCTCTCTCTCTCTCTCTCTCTCTCTCTCTCTATATATATATATATATATATCTTTCTCTCTCTCTCTCTCTTCTCTCTCTCTCTCTCTCTCTCTCTCTCTCTCTCTCTCTCTCTCTCTCTCTCTCTCTCTCTCTCTCTCTCTCTGTCTCTCTCTCTCTCTCTCTCTCTCCTTTCTCTCTTTCTATTTACTCTCGATTTCCGTCTTTTTCTGTGTCCAATTTTTCTCTCTGTAAATACAATATATCTGAATTATTAACATTGGCTTCATTGAATAAGGTTTCATTGTCAAGCTTTTTCTAAAGAAAGATGTATGTTTATCATCACGATCCTGATTATGACTTTATTAGATTATGATAATATCTGAACATCTATAAATAAACACATTCGTAATGTTTTCGAACTAATAATGGCCATTATTTTTATCATTACCTCTGTTGTTTTTTCCTTTTCGAATGTTACTTTTGGTAGCCTTTCTTAGCCTGTTGCAATTCTTTAGCTTCTTCTTCTTCTTCCCTTCCTCCTCCTCCACCTCTTCCTCCTCTTCCTCCTCTTCCTCTTCCTCTTCCTCTTCCTACTCCTCCTCCTCCCCCAACTCCCTGACCCTATAACACTAGCTATTCCTCGTTAATGTTATAGACTAAAAATAATGTATATAAAAATGTATAAATGTATAACATATATAAAAAAAATGATGTTATATACTGAAATTAAATATATTTCGTCTCTATACCCTCTCCCTCCTTCATCGACCCCCTCCCCCCCTTACCTCCTCCACAAATATCCCCCCTCCCCGTGTACCACCCCCACCACCCCCTCGTACCCACCTCCCATACCAGATATCCTGCCCCCTGCCCCCTGCCCCCTGCCCCCTGCCCACCCTCCCACAAGGTGGTATGAAGGTAAAGGTATTTTGTGGCTGTAACCGAGCTGCACTTAGCGGAAAATCTCCCAAAATGGATTAGTCCGTGTGAGCGTAAGAATGTGTGTGCGTTTTCTGCATGTGGCGTGTGTACGTATGTGTGTATGTCCTCTTGACCTCTCTAGAAAATAATTACAGGTCGTATGATAATCTATAAATGCAAATACCACCCGTATTTACACCTCGCTCTAAACAGTCCATTCACCTAATTCTCCGTGGGAAAAATATAGATATCACACAACCTCATCTAACTCCATTAGTCACACGAGCACGAGAATCCGATCCTCCAAAAATAAATATGCGGAGGAGGAGGAAGAAAAAAAAAAAACACACACAAAAAGAATAGACGCAAGAACTCTCGCGCTGATTCAGGATCCGGTCCGACATTGTGTGGGATCAGCCGTGTTTGAGCTCGAATTAATTGGATCCGATCCTGTCATAATGGGATTAGCCGAGCTCACAAGAAGTCTGCGATCTCGCCTCACCTTCTTTATGATTATAGTAGGATTTTTGGGAGGTGGGACTATTTTATACTCTGAGTGGGTATGTTTTTTAGTGTTTTTAGTGTGTGTTTTTTTCTAGTATTTTTTTCATATAACTTGAAGCTCGAAATTTTGTGGTTGTAGTTTGTTAATAGCTTTGGGGTTTAGATACATATATCTGTTGGATTTATTGTAATTGTATCTTAGAGGAAGGAGAGTTATTGCCTCGAGGGAAGAGTGGTTAGGTGTGTGTGTGTGTGTGGATGTGTGTGTGTGTGTGTGTGTGTGTGGATATGTGTATGTGTATGTATGTGTGTGTGTAGATATGTGTATGTGTGTATGTATGTGTGGAAATGTATGTGTGCGTGTGTGTGTGAATATGTTTCTGTGTCTGTGTCTATTTATACACGTGTCTGCGCCTCTATACGTATTAACATATGTACGTAAGAGAACATACATACTCCATGTACTCATGAGTGTACATATATGTCCAACCAACAACAATTACATAACCACACCTTCGAAGTGGAATAAGTGGCAAAGCATAAATAAAAGGGTTTAGTATATTCGCGTCATTATTTGCCTGTAATGTTTTAAAGTGATCTTTGTATAGGATGTGTTATAAGTGTGCTTCAGTTATAAATAGCAATGGGTTTGAAGTTCAATTCCATATAGGGTCAAGTATATGGGTACTTTCAAGTGTTTGATGATTATGTATATGGGGGACGGGGGGAAGAGAGAGAGAGAGAGAGAGAGAGAGAGAGAGAGAGAGAGAGAGAGAGAGAGAGAGAGAGAAAATTATTATTGTTATCATTATTATAATTATTATCATCATTATTATTATTATTATTTTAATTATTATCAAAAGTATTACCATCATTATCATTATTATAATTATTATCATCATTATCATTATTATAATTTTAATTATTATCATAAGTATTACCATCATTATCATTATTGTTATTATCATCATTACTTTATTACTATCATTATTATCATTAATATCATTATTATCACTATCTTCATGATTATTGTTATCCTCATTATTATTTTTTCATCATTATTACTACCATTATTATTATTATCATAATCATTCTTATTATCATTATCATTATTTCTATTGTTATTATTATGGCTATTATTATCATCATCATCATTACTATTATTATCATTATTATTATCATCATTATCATCATCATTATCATTATTATTACAAATAATTGCTTTATTATTCTTATTCTTATCAATAGCATTTTCATTATAATTTTTATTATTGTTATTATTACTATTAATGTTATTATTACCATCCTTCTCCTTCTCCTTGTCCTTCTCCTCCTCCCCTCCTCCCCATCCTCCTCCTCTTCCTCCACCTTCTCCTCCTGCTCCTCCTCCTCCTCCTCCTCTTCCTCCTCCTCCTCCTCCTCCTACTCCTCCTCTCCTTCTCCTCCATCTTGTTCTTCTTCCCCTCCTCCTCCTCCTCTTTCTCCTTCTGCTTCTCCTCCTCCCCTCCTCCCCATCCTCCTCCTCTTCCTCCACCTTCTCCTCCTGCTCCTCCTCCTCCTCCTCCTCCTCCTCCTCCTCCTCCTCCTCCTCCTCCTCCTCTCCTTCTCCTCCATCTTGTTCTTCTTCCCCTCCTCCTCATCCTCCTCCACTTCCTCCTCCACTTCCACCTCCTCCTTCTCCTCCTCCTCCTCCTTCTCCTTCTCCTCCTCCTCCTCCTCCTCCTCCTCCCCCTCCTCCACTTCCTCCTCCTTCTCTTCCTCTTCCACCTTCTTCTTCTTCCATCTTCTTTCCCTTCCCTTGAAACACAAAGCTTTAATTTCCTCTCTGTTGGTTCCCTTGACGGCCGGTTTGACAGCGCTCCTGACAGCTGCATCATGTTGCGAGAAAATGAGATAATAAGGCCAGTCTGTGTGTGTGTGTCTGTGTGTCTGTGTGTGTGTGTGTGTGTGTGTGTGTGTGTGTGTGTGTGTGTGTCTGTGTGTGGTGAGTGTGTGTGTGTGTGTGTGTGTGTGTGTGTGTTTCTGTGTGTGTGTGTCTGTGTGTGTGTGTGTGTGTGTGACCGTATGTCTGTTTGTTTGTTCGGTCGGTTTGTAATGCTGTTTTTTTTGTTTTTGTTTTTTTGTTTTAGTTGTTTTTGTTTCCTTTTCTGGCTGGGTATTTGAGGTGTTTATTTTTGTTTTATGCGTTTCTTTTTTGTTGTTGTTAATTATTAGATGCTGAATTGGTTATATTTCATTAGATGTGATATGTAGTTATGTTAAAGACTATACAACATCGGATGTTTGTTTGTTTGTCTTGTGAATGTATGTGTGAACATGAGCTGCTTTGTTGTTATCATTAATATGATATTTTTAGTTATCATAATAATTAATTGCTTAATAAACAAATAAAAAATCGCCCTCACAGGATATAAACCAACCTCATCAAATCAAACACCAATTCGAATTTACTCTAACACCAAACCTCGAACCTCAAACCTCAAACCTTTTCCCGCGAAGAATATAAGCATAATACAGACTCTCGCAGACGGTGTGAGAATTGGGTTTTGTCTCCGTAGACTTACACTCGACGACATCATGAAATTCCCACCAACTGCTCGCTCGCTCGTTCATTTCTGGGTCGTTCGTGCTCGTAAGGATGAAGTACGAGTCTGTGAGAGTATTTGCTGATGTTGAATAAACATATTTTCTTCTAGTGAATGGGGCCTTGGAAATTAGAAAGAGAGAGAGCGAAAGAGAGAGAGAGAGAGAGAGAGAGAGAGAGAGATTGAAAGTGAGAGAGAGAGAGAGAGAAAGAGAGAGAGAGATTGAAAGTCTCGCTCTATCCCCCCCGACAGAGCGAGAGAGGAAGGAAGAGAGAGAATAAGAGAAGGAGAGAAAGGTTTATTGTCAAAGTAATTCTCATTGGTATTATTACAGTTATCATTATTAATCTTTTAATTATAATATGTAGTTGTAGCAGCTGCATAATAATGATTTAGAGCCGTATTTTTATAACATCATGGTTTAAGCGGGCCGGTCTCAAAATGTTTTCTTGATATATTCCTCAAAATATATTTCTCAAAATATATCATAACCAGTGTTATGCCTCTCATTATGATATTGATATTGTCATTATTATTATCATCCCTCCTTCTCAGTTTCTCTCCCTCCCTTCCTCCCTCCCTTCCTTCCCTCCTTCCTTCCCATTATCCCTCCCTTCTTTCTACCCTCCCTCCCTCCCTCCCTTCTTTCCTTCCCTCCTTCCCATCCATCTTCCCTCTTCCATTCCTTTCTTATTCCCTCCCTCCCTCCTTTCCATCCTAACTCCCTCCCTCCCTCCCTCCCTCCCTTTCCCTTCACCTATCCCTTCACCTATCCTACTTTCCGTTTTGCGGTCATCCCCCCCTCTCCTGCACCCACACTCCCCTACTTCATTACCCCAATCCCCCCCCCCCGCCCCCGCACACTACCCACAAAATCCCCCTTTGTTTTTGTTGTATTTTGTATCTCTCTCTCACTTTCTCTCTCTCTCTCTCTCTCTCTCTCTCTCTATCTCTCTCTTTCTCTCTGCTAATCTCTCTCTCGCTCTCCTCTCTCTCTTTCTTTCTCTCTCTCTCAATCACTCTCTCTCTTGCTCTCCTCTCTCTCTCTCCCTCTCCCTCTCCCTCTCTCTCTCTCTCTCTCTCTCTCTCTCTCTCTCTCTCTCTCTCTCTCTCTCTCTCTCTCTCTCTCTCTCTCTCTCTCTCTCTCTCTCTCTCTCTATCTATCTATCTTTCGCTCTAATTTCCTTACTCTCGCCCGCGTCCCTTCCTTTTGACCTTTGAGTCACGGGCGGCCATTGCGCAAGCCGTCATAGCCTGTTTACGGGATTATGTTTCCCCTTGTTTGTGCCCGGGGGGGGTGGGGGGGTCGGAAAAGGGGGAAAGAAGGGAGAGAAAGAGGTAGGGGAAGGGGTATGGGGATGGTAGGGAGGAGGGGGGTAGTGATAGGGTAAGGGGTGGGGAGGAAAGGGAGGGAGGGAGAAAGTTGGAGGGGTGTGAGGGAGGGAGTAAGAGAGAGAGAGAGAGAGAGAGAGAGAGAGAGAGAGAGAGAGAGAGAGAGAGAGAGAGAGAGAGAGACAGACAGATAGACAGAGAAAGAAACAGACAGACAGACAGACAGACAGAAAGAAAAAAAAGAGAAAGAGAATAACGAACGAGCATGATAGAAGGAGAGATTAAACGAAAGAGAGAAAGAGCAAAGAGCAGGAGAATGAGGGGATGATAAAGAGTAGAGGTCAAAAGGGAGAGAGAGAGGGGAGATGAGAGAAGGGGAAAGGGACGTGATATTAGGTCCTGGAGGGAGATTGAAGTCAGGCTGAGTGATGTCCAATGAGAGGGGGGAGAGGGCGGAGAGGGAGGGGAGGAAAGAGAGGGGGAGAGGGAAGGGAGGAAAGAGAGGGAAGAGAGGGAGGGGGAGAGGGAGGGGAGGAAAGAGAGGGAGGAGAGGGCGGGGAGGAAAGAGAGGGGGGAGAGGGAGGAGAGGTAGGGGAGGAAAGAGAGGGAGGGGAGGGAAGATAGGGAGGAGAGGGAGGGGAGGGGGAGAGGGAGGTGAGGGAGGGAAGGGAAAAGAGGGAAGAGAGGGAGGGGAGGGAAGAGAGGGAGGAGAGGGAAGAGAGGGAGGAGAGGGAGGGGAGGGGGAGAGGGAGGGAAGGGAGGGAAGGGAAAAGAGGGAAGAGAGGGAGGGGAGGGAAGAGAGGGAGGTGAGGGAGGGAAGGGGGAGAGTGAGAAGAAGGGGAGGGGGATAGGGAGGAGATGGAGGGGAGGGGGAGGGGAGAGAGGGAAAAGAGGGAGGAGAGGGAGGGGAGAGTGAGAAGAAGAGGGAGAGTGAGAAGAAGGGGAGAGGGAGGGAAGGGAGGGGAGAGGGAGGGGAGTGGGGAGAGTGAGGGGAGTGAGGGGAGAGGGGGATGCAAAGTGAAGTCACGATTGATGAGAGGTTCGGTAGTATGAGGGGTGGGGGAGGAGGGGGGGGGGGGGGGGGGGGGCTGAGTGAAGGCCGGGAATGAGGAATTAGATAAGATAAGAAAAGGTACATGAGGATAAGGATACGAAAGAGTAGGTGGAAATGATAATAAGAGGAAATGATAATAAATGGAAATGATAATAAGTGTAAATGATGGGTGGAAATAAGGGTTTTTTTCTGATATAGGGATGATAATGATTGTGA
>BOPN01003197.1:45000-52500 GCA_017312705.2 Penaeus japonicus | reverse complement strand
TTATGATTATCATAATCATCATTATCATTGATTTTATTTATATTACCAGTAGTAGTAGTATCATCATTATCATTATCATTGTTATCATCATTGTTGTTGCTGTTGTTGTTTTCGTTGTTGTTATCAATATCATCATACCATCTTTCTGATTATTACCATTATTATCATTATCATAATTATCATCATCACTATTATCATTATTGTTATTATCATAATTATCATAAATACAATCGTCCTCGCTAGCATTATTGTGATCGTTCTTACTAACATTATCATTATTATTGTTATCATTGTTGTTGCTGTTACTACGAGTATTGTAATTTTCATTCTCGTTGTTATGATGATGATTATTATCCTCATTATTATCATGGTCATCATTACTATCATTATCATCATTGTAATTAGTATCATCATTACTATTATCATTATTATAGTTTTATTATTACCATTATTATTGTTTTTATTATCATTATTATCATCATTATTATTATTACCATTATTGTTACTATTATCATTATTACCATCATCATTGATTTCACTTCTACTGTCAGTAATATTGTTATTATCATTATTATCATTATTATCGTTATTATTAGTAGTATCATTATTGGTATCATTATTATTATCATTATTTAGTATATTTGTTATCATAAGAGTAGTGAAATGTTCGGTCCCTGGCCCCTAGACTTTTCGGCGAAGGTTCTGAGCTAATGAACGAAAATTAATGATATAAACAGATACAAAAGAAGAAGAGGAAAGTGAGAAAAACGAGGCTAAGGAAAGAAATAAAAATGGACAATAAGAGTCAAGGTATAAAAAAACGGAAGAAAGCACAAAGAAAAAATAAATGAACATACATAAAAAACACCAATATATCACACGATATAAATTACAAATCTACTTTCCCTCCCTATTCATTCACCCCCACCCAAATTAAACGAATCCATAATAAAAAAAAAAAAAAAAAAAAAGGAAAAAAAAGACCTGTACAGACCCTTAATTAACCCAAATTACAGCTCCGCCACAGCCAGCCCCCAACACCCTAAGATCCCCAACCTCGGCATTAAACCCGCATACACAGCTGTAATGAAGACACATATTTCGAGACCTATCCGTCACCGGGACATAAACGTATCCGACTTAAGCGCTTGGCACACACATTTACATACCCATTACCGTCGCGGCACGCCCCCACAAATACCCTGGTGCATGTAGCGAGTGTCAACACGGGCGGTCGCACGGCGTAGCCACACGGAAGTAGTGTAAACAGGCGGAACGGCTGATGGGAACGGATAATAACTGACGGAACGCAATATGAAGATCAGCCAATGAGCGTCTAAGCACGTGAGACGAAGGGGGGGGGAAGGGAATAGCGCCGCTTTGTGGCTTGGCTGACAGGTGATCGTGGCGCTGGGGGGGAGCTGGGGGGGGGAGGGGAGCGGGCGGGGGGTGGGGGGGGAAGGGCGTGATTTTGGCCGTGTCTTGGTGCTCTTTTTCCTTCTATTGGTTTTATTGATAATGCTTTTTTTATTTTATTTTTCTTCTTTTACTTTCTTTTTCTTCCTTTTTTTTACTTCTCCTGTTACAATATATATATATTTTTCTTCCTGTTTACTTACTATTATTCTTTGTTTCCGCCGTCCTCTCATCATTCCTATAATTATTCTTCGCATTTTTTATTCTTCTTATTCCTTTTTAATCTTCCCCCTCCTCCACATAATCATTATTATCATTATTGCTGTTATTTGCATATCATCGTTATCATTAATATCATCCTTATCATCATCACTATTTTTGTTATTAATTTTGCTATCCGTATGATTATCAAAACCATAATCATTATTATCGTTATTATCACCATTCTTATCATGATCACTATTAGCATTACCATCTTCCTATTGCTATCATCATTATCATTATTACTATTTTTATTTATATTATGATTATCATCATTGTTATCATTATTACTATTGTTTTTTTATTACCATTGTTATTATTATTTTCATCATTATTATCATTACTAATGTTATTCTTATCATCATCATTATAATTGTTCATACGTTATTGCTTTTGTCATCTTTATTATCATCTTTGTTGGTATCATTATTATAATTGCTTTTATTGTTATCATTATCATTACTGTTATCATTATCATCATCATTATCATTATCATTATTATGATTATTACAGATATCATTATCATTGTTATTATAATCATTATCATTATTGTTATTACCATTATTTTCAGTATCTTTATTATTTGTATCATTGTTATAATCATTATCACTAATATTATTATGATTATCGTTAATCTATTATCATCATAATCATTATCATCATTGTTATCATTATTATTATTAATATTATTATTATTATTATTACTATCATTATTATCATTATTACTATTATTATTATTATTATCATTATCATTATTATCATGATTATAATTATCATTATTATCATGATTATAATTATCATTATTATTATCATTATTATTATTATTATTATTACTATTATTATTATTATTATTATTATTATTATTATTATTATCATATTATTATTATTATTATTATTATTATCATTATTATTATTATCATTATTATTATTATTATTATTATTATTATTATTATTATTATCATCATCATCATCATTATTACTATCATTATCATTATTACTATTACTATTATTATCATTGTTATCATTACTATTATTATTGTCATTATCATTAGCATTTTCATCATTATCACCATAATTATTGTCACAAATGTTATCATCATCATTATCATTATCATAATCATCATCATTGTTACTTCTACTAATATCATCATTATCATTGTAATTGCTTCATAATATTTTTTGTTATTGCTATTTGGATTCTTACCATTACCATTATCATTATCATCCTCATTCTCATCATTATCATCACTATTGTTCTTGCTATTATTACTGTCATTATCATTACTATCATCGTCATTATTACAAATATCATTGTTATAATTATGAACATCATAATCTTTACTTTTTATTGTTATTTTTATTACTAATATTACCATTACCATTGTTATTAACATGATTACCATCATTATTGTTATTCCTACCATAATATTATCATAGTTATTATTATAATCATTATTATCATTATCATTGTCATCATCATCATCATCATCATTATCATTATCATCTTTTCAATTAATCATTAACATCGTCGGCATTATTTCCACCATCATTATCATATCATTATTAATGTAATCATTATCATTACTATTTTTCTTTTTATCATTTTTATTATCATTACTATTATCATTATTATCATCATTACTATTATCGTTATCCATTTTTATAAGTATCATTATATTCATTGTGATTATTATTATCATCAAAACTAATAGTGATACCATCATCATCCTCATCATCCTCACTATTATCATCATTATCATTATTATCATAATCAATATTTTAATAATTACTATTGTTATCATCATTATTCCTACTACTGCTTGTACTAACATCATAATTATTAAAATCATCGGTACCAATGTTGTTATCATTATTATCATGATCATTATCATTATTATCATCGTTATTATTATCATTATCAATTTTATTGTTATTAGCATTGTTATCACTATTACAATTATCATCATCGTTATCAGCATGTTCATTACTTTTATAATTATTATTACTGTTATTGATATTGCTATTGTCGTTATCTTTTTTACTCTTAAAATTAATATATATATATATATATATATATATATATATATATATATATATATATATATATATATATATATACATATATATATCCATTATTATCATCATTACTGTAACTATTATCATTAACTATTGACATCTTCATAATCGTCATTATCATAATCATATTTAATCTCTTTCTTTCTTCTTATTCCTCTGATTAATCTTATTCTCTCTCTTTACTTTTACGCAATACGAGGAAAGAGAAACACAAAAAGAAACGAATTAAATCTCAATAACGTAAAGCCAAAGAAGCGAAAGAGACAAAGGAGAGAAAAAAAGTGATAATTCTAGAACCACGAGAAGACGCGATAAATACGGGAATAAGAGAGATAGATAGATAGATAGATAGATAGATAGATAGATAGATAGATAGATAGATAGATAGATAGATAGATAGATAGATAGATAGATAGATAGATAGATAGATAGATAGATAGATAGATAGATAGATAGATAGATAGATAGATAGATAGATAGATAGATAGATAGATAGATAGATAGATAGATAGATAGATAGATAGATAGATAGATAGATAGATAGATAGATAGATAGATAGATAGATAGATAGATAGATAGATAGATAGATAGATAGATAGATAGATAGATAGATAGATAGATAGATAGATAGATAGATAGATAGATAGATAGATAGATAGATAGATAGATAGATAGATAGATAGATAGATAGATAGATAGATAGATAGATAGATAGATAGATAGATAGATAGATAGATAGATAGATAGATAGATAGATAGATAGATAGATAGATAGATAGATAGATAGATAGATAGATAGATAGATAGATAGATAGATAGATAGATAGATAGATAGATAGATAGATAGATAGATAGATAGATAGATAGATAGATAGATAGATAGATAGATAGATAGATAGATAGATAGATAGATAGATAGATAGATAGATAGATAGATAGATAGATAGATAGATAGATAGATAGATAGATAGATAGATAGATAGATAGATAGATAGATAGATAGATAGATAGATAGATAGATAGATAGATAGATAGATAGATAGATAGATAGATAGATAGATAGATAGATAGATAGATAGATAGATAGATAGATAGATAGATAGATAGATAGATAGATAGATAGATAGATAGATAGATAGATAGATAGATAGATAGATAGATAGATAGATAGATAGATAGATAGATAGATAGATAGATAGATAGATAGATAGATAGATAGATAGATAGATAGATAGATAGATAGATAGATAGATAGATAGATAGATAGATAGATAGATAGATAGATAGATAGATAGATAGATAGATAGATAGATAGATAGATAGATAGATAGATAGATAGATAGATAGATAGATAGATAGATAGATAGATAGATAGATAGATAGATAGATAGATAGATAGATAGATAGATAGATAGATAGATAGATAGATAGATAGATAGATAGATAGATAGATAGATAGATAGATAGATAGATAGATAGATAGATAGATAGATAGATAGATAGATAGATAGATAGATAGATAGATAGATAGATAGATAGATAGATAGATAGATAGATAGATAGATAGATAGATAGATAGATAGATAGATAGATAGATAGATAGATAGATAGATAGATAGATAGATAGATAGATAGATAGATAGATAGATAGATAGATAGATAGATAGATAGATAGATAGATAGATAGATAGATAGATAGATAGATAGATAGATAGATAGATAGATAGATAGATAGATAGATAGATAGATAGATAGATAGATAGATAGATAGATAGATAGATAGATAGATAGATAGATAGATAGATAGATAGATAGATAGATAGATAGATAGATAGATAGATAGATAGATAGATAGATAGATAGATAGATAGATAGATAGATAGATAGATAGATAGATAGATAGATAGATAGATAGATAGATAGATAGATAGATAGATAGATAGATAGATAGATAGATAGATAGATAGATAGATAGATAGATAGATAGATAGATAGATAGATAGATAGATAGATAGATAGATAGATAGATAGATAGATAGATAGATAGATAGATAGATAGATAGATAGATAGATAGATAGATAGATAGATAGATAGATAGATAGATAGATAGATAGATAGATAGATAGATAGATAGATAGATAGATAGATAGATAGATAGATAGATAGATAGATAGATAGATAGATAGATAGATAGATAGATAGATAGATAGATAGATAGATAGATAGATAGATAGATAGATAGATAGATAGATAGATAGATAGATAGATAGATAGATAGATAGATAGATAGATAGATAGATAGATAGATAGATAGATAGATAGATAGATAGATAGATAGATAGATAGATAGATAGATAGATAGATAGATAGATAGATAGATAGATAGATAGATAGATAGATAGATAGATAGATAGATAGATAGATAGATAGATAGATAGATAGATAGATAGATAGATAGATAGATAGATAGATAGATAGATAGATAGATAGATAGATAGATAGATAGATAGATAGATAGATAGATAGATAGATAGATAGATAGATAGATAGATAGATAGATAGATAGATAGATAGATAGATAGATAGATAGATAGATAGATAGATAGATAGATAGATAGATAGATAGATAGATAGATAGATAGATAGATAGATAGATAGATAGATAGATAGATAGATAGATAGATAGATAGATAGATAGATAGATAGATAGATAGATAGATAGATAGATAGATAGATAGATAGATAGATAGATAGATAGATAGATAGATAGATAGATAGATAGATAGATAGATAGATAGATAGATAGATAGATAGATAGATAGATAGATAGATAGATAGATAGATAGATAGATAGATAGATAGATAGATAGATAGATAGATAGATAGATAGATAGATAGATAGATAGATAGATAGATAGATAGATAGATAGATAGATAGATAGATAGATAGATAGATAGATAGATAGATAGATAGATAGATAGATAGATAGATAGATAGATAGATAGATAGATAGATAGATAGATAGATAGATAGATAGATAGATAGATAGATAGATAGATAGATAGATAGATAGATAGATAGATAGATAGATAGATAGATAGATAGATAGATAGATAGATAGATAGATAGATAGATAGATAGATAGATAGATAGATAGATAGATAGATAGATAGATAGATAGATAGATAGATAGATAGATAGATAGATAGATAGATAGATAGATAGATAGATAGATAGATAGATAGATAGATAGATAGATAGATAGATAGATAGATAGATAGATAGATAGATAGATAGATAGATAGATAGATAGATAGATAGATAGATAGATAGATAGATAGATAGATAGATAGATAGATAGATAGATAGATAGATAGATAGATAGATAGATAGATAGATAGATAGATAGATAGATAGATAGATAGATAGATAGATAGATAGATAGATAGATAGATAGATAGATAGATAGATAGATAGATAGATAGATAGATAGATAGATAGATAGATAGATAGATAGATAGATAGATAGATAGATAGATAGATAGATAGATAGATAGATAGATAGATAGATAGATAGATAGATAGATAGATAGATAGATAGATAGATAGATAGATAGATAGATAGATAGATAGATAGATAGATAGATAGATAGATAGATAGATAGATAGATAGATAGATAGATAGATAGATAGATAGATAGATAGATAGATAGATAGATAGATAGATAGATAGATAGATAGATA
>BOPN01003197.1:27500-37500 GCA_017312705.2 Penaeus japonicus | reverse complement strand
TGATTAAAGCAATAATCATGATAATAATTACAGTGATAATGATAGTAATGATAATGATAATGATGGTGATAATAATGATGAAAATGATAACAATAGTTATAATGATCATTATAATAATGGTAATTATAATGATAATAATGAGAAAAATAACAATAATTATGATGATACTGATAATGATGATAATAATAACTATGATGTTGATAAAATTATATAAACAATATTTTTTCTCCGTTTTTATCTCTTCTCTTCCCCCACCCACACCCACACCCCCACCCCCACCCCCTGTTCTGCTTTCATTCACCCTCTCTCTACTACTCCTTTCACTATCTTTCTCTCTTCTTTATTAATCTCCCCCTCTTCCCCATTCTCGTCTCCCCCCCCTCGCCCCCCGCCCCACGCCCTTCCACCGTCCTTATCCCCTTCCCCTAGAAATGCCATATGTAAGACAGAGGGGAAAGAGTTGACATCATAGAGGTGGTTGTCGGGTTTTGGGTGATGTGAGGGGAAAGACTGAGGGCTGGAGGATGGGTGCTTTTGTAGGCTAAGGGTAGGTTGTGGGGGAGGGGGGAGGGGAGGGAAGGGGGTGTATATAGGAGGGGAAGGGGGGGGAGGGGTAGGTCGGGAGGTAAGGGGGTGTATATAGGGAGGGGAAGGGAGGTGGAGAAAAGGAGGGGAAGGGAGGTAGAGAGGAGAGGGGATAAGTGGAGGGAAGGGAGTATATATAGGAGGGGAAGGGAGGTGGAGAAGAGAGGGGGGGAGAGGGAGAGAGAGAGAGAGAGAGAGAGAGAGAGAGAGAGAGAGAGAGAGAGAGAGAGAGAGAGAATGTATAGCTACATCTTGGAGAGGAAAATCCTAAAATGGAAGTGACATTCCGGGAAGAGTGAATAAGAAAAGACAGAGAGGAGAAAATCAAAGAGAGGGGAAAGGAGAAGAAATGGAAGGAATAGAGGTAGAGAGAAGAGGAAGGACATGAGAGGAGAGGAGACAGGTGGTGCAAGGAGATAGATAGAGGAAAAAGTAAGGTGAGGGGATGTGAGGGGTCAGAGTGAGGTGGGGGGCGAGAAGGGATAAAAGTGAGGGAAGGGATACGAAGAAGGGGTTAGAGGGGAAGGGACAAATAAGGTGTAGAGGGGGAGAGGGGAAGGGACAAATAAGGTGTAGAGGGGGAGAGGGGAAGGGACAAATAAGGTGTAGAGGGGGAGAGGGGAGCGGAGAGAACAGGTGGGAAGTCGAAAAGAGGGGAAATAGAGGGGAAGAAAGGAGACAGGTGGCGTTGGGGATTATAAGTGGATGAGGAGTTCAAGAGGGGGCGGGGGGGCGGCGGGCGGGGGGGGGGGGGATTTAGAAAAATAGGGGCATGGGACTCTTTTTTTTATGATGATGTAATGAATAAAAGACCGGATTACTTAAAGTCTTGATTTGAGTTCATCTAAATAATATTTCTATCTATCATATTTTCTATATCTATATATATATATTTTTTTTTTTTCATTCACATTACTTTTTTATTTCTCTTTATCTTCCATTTTCTTTAGACTTTTATTGTTTTTTCTTTACTTCAATCTTATTTTCTCTCTTTTCGGGATAAACGTCGTAGAGATTTGGTTTGGATATAGTTATAAATATTATCTCTTTTTTTTTACTTGTTTATTGCATATTTACAGATATTGCTTGCAGTGGTTTTACGAGTATCCTTTTTACATATCTTTTTTACAAACATTCCTTACACATTTCTTGTAGAACATTCCTTACATTTACGAGACTGTAAATAAAGAATAAAAAACAATCTACATAAAATATAATGTTTCAGATCACTTATTATTATTATCATATAAAAAATATTCACCTTACGTCGAGTTTCCTTATCATACCTCTATCAACTCTATAATAAAAACTGATTTGACAATCAATACATCAGTCCCCCTTCCCATCTAATCATCCCCCTCAATAAATATATAGAAAATCATATATATATATATATATATATATATATATATATATATATATATATATATATATATATGTATGTATGTATGTGTGTATGTATGTATATATATATATATATATATATATATATATGTGTATGTATATGTATATATATATATATATATATATATATATATATATATATATATATATATATATATACATATACATTTTTTCTTTTTTTCTTTCTTTTTTTTTCTTTTTTTTTTATTCAGGGAATCAAATAAAGACCAGAAGAAAACAGGGTAAGTTAAGGGTCGTGTTATAGAGAGAATCAGTTAAGGAAAGGTACAAAGAAGACCCTCTTTCCCTCGTCCTCCACCCTTTTCTCCCTCTCTCTTTACCCCTTTCTTTTCCCCCTCTTTTCCCCTCTGTTTTCTCTCTCTTTTACCGCTCTTTTTCCCCTCTATTTCCCCTCTCTTCTTTTAGCTCCCCCTTTCCCCCCTTCTTCTCTTCTCTCCTTATTCTCCTTCGACTTCCTCTTTCTCTCACATATCCTCTCCTATCCTTATGCTCTGAGTTTACTTTATACTCTCCCCTTCTCCCTTTTCTATCCTGCCTTGCCCATTTATTTTCCTTCACTCTCCCCTCTTTTCTCTTATCTTCCCTTCCACCTTCTACCTTACTTTTTCCCTTCCTCTTTTCCTGTTTCACTCTCACCCTCTCCATCCCCCCCCCCATCCCCCTCCTGACATCCTCATCCCCCTCCCCCCCTTTCTCTTCTCCTCATCCTCTCTCCTTCCCCTCATCCTCTCCTCCATCCTCTCCCCTCTCCCCTCTCCTCATCCTCATCCCCCCTCCACCTCCACTCTCCCCCTATCCCCTTCCTTGCTCTTCCCCTCATCCTCAGTACCCTTCCCCCTCTCCCCCTCCCTCTTTACCCACTCACCTCTTTTACCCCCCTCTCCTTCTCCCTCCACCCCTTTCCCCTCATCTTCAAACCCCTTTCTCCCTCTCCTTCTCCCTCACCCCCCCCTCCTATTATCCTCAACCCCCTTTCTCCCTCTCCTTCTCCCTCAACCCCCTTCTCCCTTCCCCCTCTACCCTTTCTCCCCCTCTCTCCCTCCCCCTCCCTTCCCCCCTTCATCCTCACACCGCTTCCCCTCACCCTCCTCCCCTGCCTCACCCTCCTCCCTCCACCCCTCACCCCCTCCTCCCTCCCCTGCCTCACCCTCCTCCCTCCACCCCTCACCCCCTCCTCCCTCCACCCCTCACCCCCTCCTCCCTTCACCCCTCACCCCCTCCTCCCTTCCTCCCCTCTTCCTCTCAAACGGTGCTCAAGCAAAATTCGCCCTTATGAGTGCCGACATTGATGGACATCTCGGGAGCCACGTGTTGGAGTGTCCTTGTGTTACGTCACTCGGGGGGATATTGGGCTTAGCTTAGGGGGGGGATGTCGGAGGAGGGGTGTGTGGGGGAAGGGAGGGGGGGTGAGGGGGAAGGGAGGGGGGAGGGGTGTGTGAGGGGAGGGGAGTGGTATGGGAGGGGGTGTGGGGGAAGGTTGGGGTTTAGCTTGGGGTATGGGAGGGGGTGTGGGGGTTTGAGGGAGGGGGGAGGGTAGGGGGGGAGGGGTGTTGTATGGGAGGGGGTGCGTGGGGGAAGGTTGGGGTTTAACTTGGGGAAGGGAGAGGCTGTAGGAGTTTGAGGGAGGGGGAGGGTAGGGGGAGGGGTGTGTGGGGAGGGGAGGGGGAGTGAGAAGGGGGAGAGGGCTCTGAGGTGTGGGGGGGCGGGGGATTAGGAAGTTGTGGGCGTTGAGAAGGGAGGGGGGAGGTAGAAATAAGGGAGGGGAGGGGAGATGAAGGAAGACGGTGGGAGTGGGAGGGGGAAGGGGAAGGGGAAGGGGAAGGGAAGGGGAAGCTGTGGGAATTGAAGATGGAGGGGGAAGATAGGGATGTGGGGGGGGGGGGCAGTGAGAGCATGTGGTGATGAATATGGTGATGATGAAGAGGGATTGTGATGAAAGTGGGTGGTGATGAAGATAGATGCTGATGAAAATGGGAGGAGATGAATATGATGGTGATGAAAATGGATGGCGATGATGGTGGTAGTGATGGTGGGCTTGTAATAAAGATTGCTTGATTATAAGAAAGAGTCACAGGATTAGTGATGACATAGAAAGGTTAAGCTGAAGAAAAAGGTGTGTGATGAAGAAAATTTGTGGTGAAAAAGAGGGACTGTGGTGAAGAAATACACCTATGATTAGGATGATGAATATGAGTGATGACGAGTTAGAGATGAGGAAGAAAGTTTGTGATGAAAATAGAGATTGTGATGAGGAAATAGATTCATGATTACTGGAAGAGAGAAGGGAGGGAATTTGTACAAATCTACGCTGCTAAAAGTGATGCCCTCGATGTGTGATGTCACCGAATTACGATGACATTGGATAGTGAAAACACCGAAAGTGTGATGTCCCGGGATCATAGTGTCAGCGAATCGTGACATCAAAGAAATATGATGTGCCCGAAATCTCATGTTATTGAAATTTTATCCCGATATGTGATGTCCCCAAAATTATGATGTCACTGAATTAAAGCGATCTCCCTGAAATTATCTCCCTGAACATACCCAAATGTCCAAGAATCGTGATGTCACAGATCTTCCATTCCCTCCCTTCCTTCCTTCCTCCCTCCCTCTCACCCTCCCTTCCTCCCTCCTTATAACCCTTCCTCCCTCCTTCTCACCCTCTCTTCCTCCCTCCCTCTCACCTTCTCACCCTCTAACCCTCCCTTCCTCCCTCCCTCTAACCCTCCCTTCCTCCTTCCCTCCTCCCTGCCCTCCCTTCCTCCCTTCCTCCCTCCCTCTCACCCTCCCTTCCTCTTTCCCTCTCACCCTCCCTTCCTCCCTCCCTCTAACCCTCCCTCCCTTCCTCCTTCCTCCCTCCCTCTCACCCTCCCTTCCTCCCTCCTTATAACCCTTCCTCCCTCCTTCTCACCCTCTCTTCCTCCCTTCCTCCCTCCCTCTAACCCTCTCTTCCTCCCTTCCTCCCTCCCTCTAACCCTCCCTTCCTCCTTCCCTCTCACCCTCCCTTCCTCCCTTCCTCCCTCCCTCTCACCCTCCCTTCCTCTTTCCCTCTCACCCTCCCTTCCTCCCTCCCTCTAACCCTCCCTCCCTTCCTCCCTCCCTCTAATCCTCCCTTCCTCCCTCACCCTTACCCCTCCCCCACAATACTATTCACCCCCCCCCCCCAAAAAAAAAAAAAAAAAAAAAAAAAAAGTGGTCGCTGTAGCCACGCCAGTATTGTTTATTTTCACGCACGTCTTTGTCCTCGCACTCTCTGAATTTTCCAAAAAAGCCACAACGTCACAAAGAGCCTTCACCATTAGATTTAAAATTAAACAAAAGCTCGACTCTTTGGTGTTCGTATGCATGTGTTCGAATGCGTTTGTTTACTGTTTGTTACGACTGCGGTTTACAAACAGAGTACAGTCGGTCACGGAGACACTTAGATGTAGATTAGGAGCAAGATAATGCTTAATGCTGAGTGATTTCGCGGATGAGAGGCGAAGGGGCAGAGAGGGGGCAAGGGGGCAGAGAGGGGGGAGGGGGGCAGAGAGGGGGGAGAGGGGGAGATGCTGCTGATAAGATTCATGAGTTGAGGATTTTTTGACGTAGTGGAGTCAAGATTTTGAGTGTGTGCGTGCGTGTGTGTGTCTGTGTGTGTGTATGTGTGTGTGTGTGTGTATGCGTTTTGTGTTTGTGTGTGTGTGTGTGTGTGTGTTTGTGTTTGTGTGTAAGTGTGTGTGTTTGTGTGTTTGTGTGTTTGTGTGTGTGTGTGTGTGCGTGTGTGTGTGCGTGTGTGTGCGTGTGTGTGTGTGTGTGTGTGTGTGTCAGTGAATATAGAGATAAAGATATAGATATTAAAATAAGCAGAGGAATCAAAACGACCAAAGAAAGTGATTTGCAACACAGCATTTCTATCACAAAGAAATTATCACGCCAGGATATATACACAACATATTTTCCATTAAATTATAAACTGTTTTAATGAGGTACTGGCAAGCTGAACTCTAGGGAGGAAAATATTATTCGTTACTGAGATTTTTCTCCTTAAAAATATATATTTAGGATAAATTAAGTTCAATAATATAAGTATAAATTAAACTAGCATTCTTGTAGGATTTGTGCCGTTATAAATCGAGATTGATCATGAAATAATGTTATTAGTGATAATGGAAATAATGATAACGATCATGATAATGATAATGAGGGTAATGATAGTAAGATATTATAATATAATGATGATAATGATAACAATGATAATGATATTAATCATAACAATAGTAATGATAATAAAGATAATAATAATGATAACAATGATAAAGATAAAAGTAATGATAAAAATAGTAATAATAGCAATGACAATAATTACAGCAACAATAACAATAATAATAATTTTCTCCTCTCTCTCTCTCTCTCTCTCTCTCTCTCTCTCTCTCTCTCTCTCTCTCTCTCTCTCTCTCTCTCTCTCTCTCTCTCTCTCTCTCTCTCTCTCTCTCTACCCATCTGCCCATACCAAACCAACAAGTCAACATATATATTTAAGCACATCATATCTGTCATACATATATGTCAAGTAAATATTCAAAGTATCTGAGATCACGAAAGTAAATAATGACACTTTCAATCATATCAATATATCAATTTACTTTATATCCTCTTTATATTTTTATTTCCTTTGGGACTGCGTTTAGTTGTAGTCTTTATAGACGCGAGCGACACATTCGTATAATTGTGTTTATATATTCCATTATTTTTTTTTTTATTCCGTGGCACTAGAGGCTATTTAAGTATTGATATTATTCAGGTGATTAAGTTCATTTAATGTTTCTGGACTAAGTAAAGCATTCGTTTAAGATCAAGACGAACGTGTCATAAATCACTTACAGTTTTCAATGGTCTTCAAACCCTTCCGTCTTTTCTTAACAAGTGAATGAAATTTGAATACGAGACGAAATTCAAATGAACTTTTTTTCTTCTTTTTTTTTTGGTATCTCTCTCTCTCTTATTCTCTCTCTCTCTCTCTCTCTCTCTCTCTCTCTCTCTCTCTCTCTCTCTCTCTCTCTCTCTCTCTCTCTCTCTCTCTCTCTCTCTCTCTCTCTCTCTCCTTCCTTAGGGACTTAACAATACCCGGGAGGGAACTGGTCGTGTATTTATTGGGAAGTGCGATCGGATTAATTTATCACATGAATATATATGTTGAAAATTCGTATATTGATACATTTGCATTTCAAGATTCGAAGAGTGATTCATACATGCGTTAGTTGAAGCTTGTTAGTGGGGCGAGACGGTCATGCTTATTGCGGTGGTGTGGTGGTGTGGTGGTGTGGCAGACTGTGGTGTTTGTGGTATACTTCGGTGACTTCGTTACTAAAGAAGAGGAAATTGCTGGAATGACTCAAGTAATGGCGATTTTAGATATGATTTTGAATGGATTATCTATTAAGAAATGTGTGACCCCGCTGAGGATGTGAGACTGGATAGCTTAGACATCAATGTGAGTTGATTTCATCTTGATATAAATATCGCTTATGGATATGTAATTCCGATGGCAAAGCACCGCCCTTTTCTAGTCGCAACAGATATTGATGAACTGCCAATGAAATAAAGGAGAACTTGACAATAGTAAATCTAGTGTTAACTCTGAGAAGTATTCTCTTTCCATAATTGAATTTTACAGTAGATGATCTTGTCAAAAAAAAAAATCGAAATTAGCTTTGTATAAAAGGAATTTCTATAAAGGCTCTGGGTGACTTTACATTCCCGAAATTCTTCAACGGAAACTATCGGACACACCCTTAAGCTGTCTGTCAGATTCTTCAGGTTAAGTCATCTTATCATAACTACATATCTTCAAATAAAAAAAAAAACAGTGAGAATTTCATTAGTGGTGAAGTTGTGATGATGCATCTATTCTATACACATTTTACACATTTTTACTTCATCACTATCGATGTTCATATACTAAGCTTACCTTCCTAACTTCTTCTTTGAGTATAGTCTCCCCCCCCCCCATACAGATGCATGTGTAATCATAGTTTTTGCCAATGTGTGCGCTTGTGCTTAGTACCCAAAGATGCAAATATTTTCCATATGTTTACACAGTGTTTAGTGACTAAATGCACTTACTCAATACATGTCCTATAATCCCTCACATACAATGATCTCTGATAGATGACATTATAACTGAATCCGACTGACAGTTAATATCAAGCTTAATATTTGTTGATATTTCCCTCCGTTGTAGTGACTACAGCTCGCTCTGTGTATGTAAGGCAAACTCACTGAGCTTTGTATGTTAATGCTAGACTTAACAAAACTCCCGTGCTTTAATGGGCACTTTTCTAAGCATTATGCAAACATCATAACTCGCTAAGTTCTATGTATGCGTTAAACTACATTTCCCCCTGATTTGCATAATATAGCCCTGCTTGCACATGGCTATCTCCTGGAATCCTGTGCTTGATGAAACACATTAAAAGTATGTTTGATTTCTGTCTCTCGTCCTCTGGCCGATGGAACTAAGGGGGGGGGGGGGGGTATGCGCAATCTATCAACAGCAAATTAACTGTAAATTGATATCTAATCTGTTGAAATTCTTCAATAGAATTATAGATAAGATTATGGATATCGGTGTAATTTTGTCAAAAAAGCGGTCTAGTAACAATAAAAAATAACAATGTTGATAAAAACGAGGCATCACTAAAAAAAAATCATATTATGTTTCTCGTAATTCATAAAATCTTTTCATTTCGCAGCCGCTAAGAAATTAAACTTCACTAAAAGTTTAGACAGAATTTAATTTTAAAAAACTATTTAATTTAATAAAAATAAAAGAAATACATAAAATCAGGAAGCACCCAGATTCCATAGCAAAAACAAATAGGGTTGCTGAAACTATATCCGAAAGATAGATGAAGACAATATTCAGATAAAACCTAAATATTTGTAGATATAATAAAAAAAAATCTACCATAGAAACAAACCGTTAAAAATGGGTCAAGACCGAAGTGTTCTTCGCCTTACCTGATTTGACCTCATTTGACCTGACAAGACTTAAATCATAATACATGTTACTTTAAGGTTACCATGTTATAGAAAAAATAAAAGCAATATCACATTACTTTGAAAGTTCAAATGTTAGACCACTGATTTGTTGCAATATGCATTTTAATCAGTTATATATTTGCATAATGATAAGTTTTATCGACAATATCAAGGAACTAAGATACTGATTATTAATCATATTTTTTTCTGGAATCTTCATTTCGTTCTTATTTTCCTCAATGCTTGTTTCTCACTGTTTCAGGAGGGGGTGGGGGGGCAGATATTGCCAATAGAAAATAATACGACAGGAGAATTTATAAGGGGAAAAATTATAGAAGAAGAATAGGAAATTATATTCTAAAACTAACTGTGCACAGTCACAAGGGAAAAAAAAAAGAAAACACTCTATTTTTTTCAAGTCAGAAATTAAACAAAAAAAAAAGAATCATACGGAGGAACAGAATAAAAAATAAAACAAATAAAGAAGATGAAAACGTTCAACAAACAAACACATTGACATATATAAAAATGAAATAAAATAAAGATACAATTTTTTTTTAAATAATTATAATAAAACATGCCCTTCCGAGTCCTATTTCACACTTCCAGCTGAGGTTCGACTTATCTGACTCTGGGACCAAACTCAAGTCCGGGATTATCACCCTTATGGCCAAGTGTTCTAGAGTCTGTTTTTCTTGGATAGCATTAATCTTTAGTCAATATTGAACTTAGAAATTTGTCAGATGTCATTATGTAGTTGTAGCATCGTCATTAACGTTATGGACTTACCGTAGATACACTGTAGAGGTAGTGTAATCGTAATGTAACCAAAACCGTGAGGCTGGGTGGGTGGCTGAGGGTAGCTTAGGGATCAGGGCTACCTGTGTCTGGGTAGTGGAACCAGACGATAAACCGAAATCCACACCCACTCGTACGTCCGGTTAAAATAACATCACGTTGCATCACG
>BOPN01003197.1:0-5000 GCA_017312705.2 Penaeus japonicus | reverse complement strand
TTCTTCTCCACCCTCGCCCTCCCTCCCTCCCTCCCCTCCTTCTCCTAATCCTATTCCCCTCCTACCCATCTATCGCGTCGAGTTAGCGTGCTCGCTGGCTGATCGTATCGATCCTGCAAACGATCATATCAACCGCGGATCGATCATGCAGCGATGCCTATCCTCCCGCCCGCCAGACGAGGTGTTGAGTGCAGGGGGTGGGATGGGGGTGGGGGTGGGGGGGGTGGGGGGGAGATGCAGATAAGGGTTCTCGAATTCATGTTCCGGCCGCTTATTAGAGTGTGTGACATGTTATCATGATCTTATAACTTTCGGGTGTCTTCTGTTATCTATTTATATCGATTTTACATGTTACCTCACCCAGTAAGTAGCTCGGTGAATACTACTACAAGAAATAATATGTTTTGGATCATTTCAAAGAGACAGAAATGAGATGCGCTAATAGTTCTGGCACCATGGACATTTGAGGAGAGCTTTGGCAAAAAACAAAATAATAAAAAAAATTAAAAAGTCGCCATAACACTATCTTTCCTCCCTTTGAGGATGACAACGTGGCGCTTAACACGAAATCATTTTAAAATCGGAACCTTTGTTCTGTTCTACAAGGTAATAATGGCAAAGACTTCTAATGTTCAATTTGTAAAAGACTGACCATCAATTTGACTTGAGAATTTATTTCGCCTAAATATTAGGAGTTCGAAAAATAAGTAAACTTGGGTTTGATAGGCGTCAAAGTGATGTGCATCTTTTGAAAACATTTGAATAATTCCTTAGTTACAAGTTTATGCCTATTGATACTTCGTTTTCAAGGGAAATACATGAGGGTGTTAAAACGCGCTAAACGTATGACATTATCACAGTAAGACTCGGTTGTGTGGGATCCTTGAAAGTGTAAACAACTGCACTCGTGACAGCTGGGGGTCCTGAGCGCCGGTTTCAGCGCCGAGGGTGCAAGAAGGCCTGAGAATTACCCGATCATTTTTGCAATTTTTTTCTGAAGGATTAACTCGTGTATTTATGTTACGTAGCCCGATGAAAATTGTGGACTTCATCGGAAGAGATTATTTATAGGTTGAGTTGTGTAGTTTGCTTGCTTAGTGTTTTTGTGCAACGTAATCGGTGGAATTAACGGAGAAACTATCGGGATCTTCTTGCACACTGGCGCTGCCCCGACAGACCTCTGAACAGCTGATTATGCAGCTGCAACCTTCTGACGAAAGCATTGACGGTCACAGAGATATTGCTTATCTCTACTGATAGCCAGATGGTTTGTTTTAACAACCGCTTAAACTCTGATATTTTTATAGGAGTTAAGTGAAACCATGTGTGAATGATAGCTAGATAATAGTACCACAGGCCAAGCGACTTGTCTTTTGTTGCTAAGGCCAGTTGCTTTTGTTGATAAGAAGAGAACAAAAAAAGGTCTTTACCCAAATTTATTTTATATAAAAAACAAAATAAGATTCAATAACAAATACATGAAAAAATATACATATACTAAATCTACCAGATCATAGTTTTTTATAACAAAACAGAGAGAGAGAACCAGATGCATGTTGCAGAGAGAAAAAACACTTAGCCTCGGCCTTGATGGGATAATCATGTCGATCGGACGCGGCAGTTATGCACTTCGATGTTTCTGGAAGTTGAAGTTATAACGTTCGGGGTTTTCAACGGAAAGGAGTATGACGTAAGGGTGTGCATTTGCAGGCCGCCGTAGCCGCCGCCGTCGCTCCTATTGCAACGAGCGGGCGGCGAAGAGAGGAGCGACTTGGGGGGGAAATTTTGGGAAGGGGAAATATAACTCTGCCATTTGTTTGTTACGGTTTGCACGTGAAGCGTAGCATCAGGAGAGAAGGGCTGTTAAAATGAAAATGTTATGTATTTTAGTTATAGAAAAATATGAAAATATATATCTTTCGAAGTACATCCAAGGCTAACGAAAGAATGAAAGACAAGTTTGGATTTGACAACAGGTAAGTACATAACCATGGATTTCAGGCGACATAACAGAAGATACAGCTTGCAGAAGGGACACCCAAAACAAAGCATCGCGAGGGGGGGTGGGGGGAAGGGGTTCATAACTAGGGATAATTTCCGATAACGACCTCAGGCCGCGTAGGAGTGGCCGCTGTACCCTCTTTCTCTCTCTCTCTCTCTACAAGCCATCTGCCATACCAATACCAGATAAGCTCACACAACTCAGGACTCCACAACGTACCTCGTTATTTACGTTTTTCTTATCGTCTACAGAATGCTGCTGGATCTACCTGCAGATTCTCCACACACTGGACATTCACACATTATTTACAGGGGTCGGGTGGGCGAGGTGTTGAGGGGATCACCACCCCCGCCCACATCAGAGGGGCGTGGTGGTGTGGTGGTATAGCGGCGGCGGGTAGTAGCCTCCGTGCTCGCCGCCCATGCCATGGTGCGAGGGCGTGGCGGTGGAGGCAGGAGGCAGCGGACTCAAATACCCGCCGTAGGAGTCCTTATTCTCGGCAGCTATTATGGAGGTGATGCTGAAGGGGTGGGCGGGGGCGGGGTAATTCTTTAGGTGGTCGTAGTCCTTCAGGTGGCCGCTGTAGTCCTTCAAATAGCCGCCGTAGTCCTTCAGGTGTCCGTTGGAATAATCCTTCAGGTAGGCGGAGGCGGTATAGTCCTTAAGGAGGGACGGATGGAGGGGCGGCGCGGCGTGCAGGTCATGGGCGGTCGGTGTGCCGAGATGGGCGGCCTGATGCTGCTGTTGCTGTTCCTGCTGCTGTTGTTGCTGCTGTTGTTGTTGCTGCTGCTGCTGTTGTTGCTGCTCAGCAGTGTACTTGTCAGCCACGCTGACGGAGGGCGGCGGCATCTGGTAGCCCGTCTCCGGGGGCTCCAACTTGGTGGCGGCCTCCAGGAGTTGGGTCATGCCCGACACGGGGTCGCTCGGCGGCTGCTGCTGCTGGCTGACGTGGGCGTGATGGCCGTTGTGCAGGCCGTGGCCATGGCCCGGCGAGGCCAGCGCCGTCTCCATCTTGGAGTCGGCCTCGTCGCCGCTCTCCTGCTTGGTGGTCGCCGAGCCGGGACTCTGGTGCTGCGTCTGCCCCTGGTGCGGGGTCTTCGGGGTGCGCAGGGCCTCCTTCTTCTCGCACTTGAAGCGCTTCTGGCGGCGGAGGTAGCAGCCGTTCTCGAACATGTTCCCCGAGTCGGGGTGCAGGGACCAGAAGGAGCCCTTGCCGGGCTTGTCGGGGGTCCTGGGGATCTTGATGAAACAGTCGTTGAAGGAGAGCGAGTGGCGGATGGAGTTCTGCCACCGCTGCTGGTTCTGCCGGTAGTACGGGAACAGGTCCATGATGAACTGATAGATTTCGGACAGGGTCACCATCTTGTTGGGGGAGTTCTGGATGGACATGGTGATGAGGGAGATGTACGAGTAGGGCGGCTTGGCGTGCGTGTACGAGCGGCGGTAGGTCTTGTCCTGCCGCGCCCTCTGCAGCGCCGACGAGACGGGGCTGTCGGGCTCCTGTAACTCCCGCCCGTACGGCACCATTTGGTTCATGCCGCCCATGCCACTCATACAGCCACTCATTCCGTTCATCTGTTGCATGGAACTGTTCATGGGAGGGAATGCCCCCATGCCCGTCATCCCTGGACTCATACACTGGCCACCCATGCCCATGGCCCCAATACCTGTCATGGAAGACGAGAAGTCCATGTTGGGCGGCAGGCGCTGCTGGTACGTGTTCATGCCCATCATGCTGTTCATGGAGTTCATGCCGTACGTCGTTTGCGACATAGGCGACACGGGTGGCGCCGCCGAACTCATGGGCGTCATGGTGTCACTGTATAACTTCTGGGACAACATGGTGGCCCGCTTCACAACACTACAGGAGACACTGTCTACACGCACCGATCACGCACTGTACATATTCCTCCGGTGGGACTTGTGCAGACGAGCAACAGGACACAACAAAACACCGTGACTGTTGTCGCCACGGAGGGTCACGCCGGCCACACGCAGCTCAACAGGTCAACTAAGGTCGCGTAGCCAACACTCACAGCACAGTTCACGGCGAGAGTCTACGGCAAATTGAATGACCAAACACTTATCCTAATCATATGTGTACGTTTCTCAGTTTAACTTGGTCTTGTTTAATTCTGTGATCAGCAAAAGTACTTGTAGCACTCACAGACAGTAATAAGCGCACGGTTGGCCCTAACCCTGAGTAAATACACGGATGTTTGGGCAGAATAAAGATGCTCCGCCCCGTGAAGTGACTACGGCGAGTGCGGAGATCTGATTGGTCGGGAGACACCAGTGGGCGGCACCGTCGACGCGACGCTCCTCCCTCCTGCTCGGTCACCCGGCAACGAGCGTGAGGGGGCGGGGACTCTCTTGGCTCCTCCCACCGGCGGACGTACGCGAGCAGCCCGACACGAGCTCACATCGGCGCACAGTTCCGATACGCACTGAGGACGCAGCCAGGCCGTCGGGTCGCTCTCGATCATTGCAAGAGTCGCCACCAGTCTGGTTCCGAAACCGACGGTCCCTTTCTCTGCTGGCTGGCTGGGCTCCATGCGCAGTCCCCCCCTTTCCGTAGCACCTCTTTTTTTTGGGCTCGTTGCTTCCAAGTACATTTCCGGTAATTCTAACATACATCCGAGAGTTTATTACGCGTTCCACATACTGTTAACGATTTAGGCTAATGCGGCGGGCGGGCGGGCGGGCGGTCGGCCGGCGAAACGCAGCGTAACCTAACTTTACCACGGGCTGCCCTTATCACACCAACTAATTATGGTCTCGGGGTTTCGTTGACTCCAATTTTCAGGCGCGGGAAAGGCCAGCACTCGTGTCACATTCTGAATTCGTTTCTTTAAGCTTAGTTTATCGCCGGTTAGCTTTTGTTTTTTTCTTCTCCCGCCTTCTCTCACTTTCACTCTCTCTCTCTTTCTCTCTCTCTCTCTCTCTCTCTCTCTCTCTCTCTCTCTCTCTCTCTCTCTCTCTCTCCCCCTCTCTCTCT
>BOPN01003196.1:92500-100000 GCA_017312705.2 Penaeus japonicus | reverse complement strand
TAAAAGCATATAAACGGCCCCATCCACCCATCACATTAATAGCCGCCCAACAACGTGAGTCACTAGGCCACATTAAGTACTGCAAATATATTAGAGCAATTTATAGCTCTCCTGACGACAAGAAACCCTCAGTACTTTGGCCGTGATGGTGCTCCGGGTGGCAGTAAGAAGTTCTCCCGACGTCCTTTGGGAACTATCAAACACTCTCCCTTGGCTTATGAGAAATGAGGACGCGCTGAACTCAAGGGGAAAAGAAAATGAAAATGAAAGGACGCTTTTACTGCCATGGAGGTAAGAGGGGTTATTAGCCCATTTTCTAATGCATATTTTTTGTATGAACTGAATGTTTCGGTTCTTTAGTTTGGACAAGAGGATAATGACCAAAATGTAAAAGAAAAATAATCCAATATTCCCACATATGAAATTCCACATGTTTAGGTTTGTTCAAACAACAGATCGCGCGGAGCGAACCATTCAGTTATGGTTCGATAATCATTTGCATACTGCATTACAAAGCTGATAAAAAGAAGAGCAGATTAAAAATGTAGAAATTACCACAGAGGGCACCGAAAAGTAGCGGCAGACACCACAATGGGGAAATTGTAAGCAATGGCGTGTCCACAAAAATGCGTCCATTACCAACACATGGCTCGGTCGCATCGAGGAAATGTGTTGCCACATATTATTAAACCTGAACATACCTCATGTAACCATACCGGTAGCTTGTTCAAGCCTGCGTTTTATAGTGAGAGGCGTTGTGATTTAATGTTATGTGAAATAAGTCAAAACACCAAAATTAATTATAGAAAGTTGAAACCTACCTTTAACTATTAGTCTTGTTGTACCTTATCGTACATATACTCATACCCATAACATATTAAGAATATTATATTTCTCCCTTCCACACAAACAAGCACGCACGCTAGCACACACGGTAGCACAGGCACACACACACAAACACACACACACACATTATTCCACATATCCTTGAGATTGACATTATAATGAGCAACAATATATTACAGAGCAGCAGAAAAGTCGGAGGGTAAATGTGTGTCTATGAGAAGAAAAATGCCTCTCAACTTTAATTCATCAACCATATTGTTTCTGCCAAACGGTCATCTACAACAATGGAGCTTTCGCCAATTCAGAAAGGAAAATAATGCATAGACTGCGGGATTTTCCAGGAATATACATCGACATATCATACAAAGTACCATGAAGCCGCGGAGAGGTTCCATTAGATGAAATCTATGTTCCAGTTAATATGGAACGACCACAGGGCGGCCTCACATAAGACGCACGCTTTCCCTCCAAATTAAGGCTTTTAAGTTATGCTATCTTATCTGTATATATCTGTTATGGAATATTTTCTTCAACTTATCTATTCAATGAACTTATGAATATACCAAACACAGGTTGAAGGTGTGTGTACAGCCGACAAACTACACTCACACACTCTCTCTCATTCTCTCTTAGAAAGAAACACACACACACACACTGTTTCAAAATTCATGCAAGTGAAACAGAATGTAAATATAGTTTTTCCCCTCAACTTCCGTTCCATTTCATTCCTTCTGCGTAGCGTCATTCAAATAACACGGTTTCGCCGCAGCCATTCAGTGCTGATGAAAGCGCTGCCATTTGAAAGAGCTTAGCTTTTCTACCGATGACTTATCTAATGTTCATGTATTCTTGGAATGTTCATTATTGCCCTTCTGGAAGCGAAATACTGAGGTCTCTTATATACAGTTGATATGACTGTAGTGGCTTTAGTCCAGATAATATTCAAAAGATAAACTGAACATGCAAAGAAGGGAATGAAGTAGAATTAATGATTGCATGATCATCCTAATGAATATGCAATATTCAAACGTGAATGATCCACCTTTTATTATGGTATTTGAGTCTTATATAAAGCGTTTGTCAAAATTGTTGATGAATAACAACAACAAAGAATCATATCCCTACAAAATGATAAGAAAAAGACATAAAGGCAAACCAACTCTATTAGATTATTTAACTTCGTATGCAACGCTACTGGAAGAGCGAGCGTGCGAGCGTCTACAATGCAGCCTGCAATCCTATTCAGTTCGGACTCTGAAACCTATGCCCCCCAGGTGAGGCTCGAACTCACAACCCCGGCATAGCTCAGACACTGTCGTATAAGTACCGTGCGCTAACCGATTGCGCCACTGGGGCTTTCTTCTGCATTTCACGCCTTCTGCCATCAGCGCAATGGAGAAATGATACATTAAATGATGCATTAAATACATATATGAATACATCGGCAATAGCAAAGTTTGAGCAGCGTATCTGATTGTATATAACAACTAAACACACGCACAAACGCCCAAATAATAGATAACAAGAGAACAATTGCACTAAATTAATTAATAAAATCTAAGCAATGGAAGATTGCAAGAGAGTGGAATCCACAATTACTTCATCTACTTTCTCCTCCTCCTCCTTCTTCTTCTTCTCCTTTGACATACGATATGCAAGTTGAGTTTGTCTTGGAGATTTGTGGAAAACAGAACGGAAACATCTTTAAATCCCCCCCTCTCTCTCTCTCTCTCTCTCTCTCTCTCTCTCTCTCTATATATATATATATATATATATATATATATATATATATGATTATATATGAATAAATAAATAAACAAATATATACAAATATATATGTATATATTTATAGATAAATATAAATCAGTACATATTTATGTATGTATATACACGTGCGTGTGTATTGTATGTACATACATATATAGCATACACACATATATATGTATATATATACATATATACATATATGTGTGTATATTGTATATACATACATATAACACACACATATATGTGTATATATGTATATATATATATATATATATATATATATATATATAAATGTATATATTATATATATGTATATATAATATATACGTATATATGATATATATGTGTATATATGTATATATATACATATATGTACGTATACACACACATACACAAATACACACACGCACCCATAGACACACATACACACACACACACACACACACATATATATATATATATATATATATATATATATATATATATATATATATATATAAATATATATATATATGTATGTATGTATGTATATAAATGTATATACTTACAATGCATGTACATATTTGTATTCATAAATAAATATATATATATATATATATATATATATATATATATATATACTATATAGATAGATAGATATAGATAGATAGACAGAAATAGATAAATATATATATATATATATATATATATATATATATATATATATATATATATATAAGTATATATATAAATATGTATATTTATGCATATTGAAATATGTATGTTTATATATAAATATATATATATATACATATATATTACACACACATATGTATTACACACACACGCGCACGCGCACACCAACATACACACATATATATGTATATATATGTATATATACATATATATATATATATATATATATATATATATATATATATATATATATATATATATATATATACAGAGAGAGCAGTATGTATGGTTTATGTATATACATATATATATATATATATATATATATATATATATATATATATATATATATATATATATATATGTGTGTATATGTGTGTGTGTGTGTGTGTGTGTGTATACATGACACACACACGCACACATATATGTATATGTATATATATGTATATATATATATATATATATATACATATGTATATATATATATATATATGTATATACATATATATGTGTATGTACGTATATATGGTTATGGATATGTATGTACGGACACATTCTATTTGATTGCTTTATAATATAATATCACGAAGCGAAGGTGCATATCACTATCGAAGAGAAGCTTTCAAATCAATTGTGTAGATAGATTTTCGCTTTTTCTTATGTATATATTTATATATATATTACATATATATATATATCATATATATTTATATACATATATTTATATATATATTTATGTATATATATATATTTATATATATATATATATATATATATATATATATATATATATATATATATACATGATGGAGACGTTACAAAAGATATTAAGTTTTTCATGTATCGACAATATATATATATATATATATATATTTTTTTTTTTGTCGTTTACGGATCTATAGCAATTCCCATTTTGCGTTCCAGTTGATCATAATACCAGGTGACGGAATGGGGGTATAAAGAACAAATCCTTTGTAATAGACTAAAACAAATCCCCCCCCCCCCCCCCTCTCTCTCTCTCTCTTTCTCTCACTCTCGCTTTGTGCTCTGGTTTAATGGCATTTATAGTGATGTTACCTTTAGTCAACGCGGTCAATGTTAGTCATAAGCCAATAAAAAGAACAGCAGATATGTAGAAATTACCACCGAGAGTACCGAAAAGTAGCGCTTATCACCGCTGATCTCTTTGACAAAAATGCGCCCATTACCAACACGTGGCTCGGTCTCATCGAGGAAATGTGTTGCCATGGAAATTGTAATACCCACGTATTACTACACCAGGATATACCTCATGTAGCCATACCGGTGGCTTGTTCAAGCCTGCGTTTTATAGTGGAGGGCAATGCTGTGTGACTTAATGTTATGTGAAATAAGTCAAAACACCAAAATTAATTAAAGACAGTTGAAACCTACCTTTAACTGTTGGTCTTGTTGCCTTATCATACATATGCTCTTTCCTATAACATAATAAAGATATATTTCTTTCTCCAACATATCCTTGAGACTGACATTATAGTGAGCGACAATATATTACAGAGCAGCAGAAAAGTCAGAGGGTAAATGTGTCTATGAAAAGAAAAATGCCTCAACTTTAATTCATCAACCATATTGTTTCTGCCAAACGGTCATCTACAACAATGGAGCTTTCGCCAATTCAGAAAGGAAAATAATGCATAGACTGCGGGATTTTCCAGGAATATACATCGACATATCATACAAAGTACCATGAAGCCGCGGAGAGGTTCCATTAGATGAAATCTATGTTCTAGTTAATATGGAACGACCTCAGGGCAGCCTCACATAAGACGCACGCTTTCCCTCCAAATCAAGGCTTTTGAGTTATGCTATTTTATCTGTATATATCTGTTATGGAATATTTTGTTTCAACTTATCTATTTAATGAACTTATGAATATACCAAACACAGGTTGAAGGTGTGTGTACAGCCGACAAACTACACTCACTCAGCCACTCTCTCTCCCATTCTCTCTTAGAAAGAAACACACACACACACTGTTTCAAAATTCATGCAAGTGTAACAGAATGTAAATATAGTTTTTCCCCTCAACTTCCGTTCCATTTCATTCCTTCTGCGTAGCGTCATTCAAATAACACGGTTTCGCCGCAGCCATTCAGTGCTGATGAAAGCGCTGCCATTTGAAAGAGCTTAGCTTTTCTACCGATGATTTATCTAATGTTCATGTATTCTTGGAATGTTCATTATTGCCCTTCTGGAAGCGAAATACTGAGGTCTCTTATATACAGTTGATATGACTGTAGTGGCTTTAGTCCAGATAATATTCAAAAGATAAACTGAACATGCAAAGAAGGGAATGAAGTAGAATTAATGATTGCATGATCATCCTAATGAAAATGCAATATTCAAACGTGAATGATCCACCTTTTATTATGGTATTTGAGTCATATAAAGCGTTTGTCACAATCATTGATGAATAACAACACAAAAGAATCATATCTCTACAAAATAATAAAAGACATAAAGGCAAACCAACTCTATTAGATTATTTAACTTCGTATGCAACGCTACTGGAAGAGCGAGCGTACGAGCGTCTACAATCCAGCCTGCAATCCTATTCAGTTCGACCAAAACCTATGCCCCAGGTGAGGCTCGAACTCACAACCCCGGCATAGCTCAGACACTGTCGTATAAGTACCGTGCGCTAACCGATTGCGCCACTGGGGCTTTCTTCTGCATTTCACGCCTTCTGCCATCAGCGCAATGGAGAAATGATACATTAAATGATACATTAAATACATATATGAATACATCGGCAATAGCAAAGTTTGAGCAGCATATCCGATTGTATATAACAACTAAACACACGCACAAACGCCCAAATGATATAGAACCAGAAAAAAAAAGATTGCACCAAATAAATGAACAAAAACTAAGCAATGAAAAATTGCAAGAGAGTGGAATCCACATTTCCTTCCTCATCTTCCTTCTTCTTCTCCTCCTCCTCTTCTTCTTTTTCCTCCTCCTCCTCCTCCTCCTATGACATGCGATATGCAAAATGAGTTTGTCGTGGAGGTTTGTGGAAGACAGAACGGAAACATCTTCAGATCCCTTGGCTAACAAATAACGATAACAAAATGCGATAACAAAGCGCAGTACCGAGCTAGGAAAAGGGATTTTGCAGGTATTTCTTGGGAAGAATGGCCGGTATCCTTGCAGTCAGAATGGCCAAGCTTATAGGATTTTTTTTAGGGGGAATGGGGGGAGGGGCTTCCTTGTTGTTGGGAATATCTGCCCAGGCACTCACTCTTTCTATTTCAATTTTCGCTCTAACTTTACCAACGTACGCCTCTCCCTTTTAGCTATATCATCTTTTGGATTTTTTTTTTTTTTATGATTATGAGTCTAAACTTTAGTTGATTGCAATATGATATACAAGTTAGTTCCCCTAGTCATTTGTACATATATTATTTATTTTCTCGATGCATTCATAAGAAAATCTAAAAAGAATTGCATTCTTAACCGGTTGTCAACCGGCTTATTTGTCCGCCATATTTGAAAAAAAAATACGTTGCCATTCATAACAAGTCTTTAATATGTTTAGTTGTCATTAGATCATACTGAATCCTCTTTCCAAAAATCAATAAGCACATTGCTAAACTTCTATGAATTAATTCTTACTCTTTTGTACATCTTAATAGTTCGTGAAAGCTTTTAATTGTGTTTTCTTTTTCATGAAACTTATCTATTTATATCTTTGTCTTGTACAACATATTTTTGGAATCTGACTTTTTTTCTGAAAAAAGTTACTCATATAATCTTATAACATTATTTACGTAACTGTATGCATTTAAATCACTTGATCTTTCTTATGACTGTGAAGAAGTTTCTTTTTTTTCTCTTTTGTTGATGATTCGCTCATCTTAACACATCCTTTGACAATTTTATGACAATTCTATGCTCTATTCTTTATATCTTTTGACATATAAAGTGTAACGTGTTGTTAACTCATTCTTAACTCATAACCTAATCAATTTGAAATTTAAAACATTTGTTGATATTGTTTACATTTGAATAGTTTTATTAGTGTAAACCATTACTTGTTCACAGAAATATAATAAAACTGAATTATTTTTTTATAGCTTGGAAATGGCTCAAGAAGTTGGAGCCAAAACGTTGTTTATACAACAAAGAGAGCATCAAATCCTGCGTATTGTCTCTTCATGTTGCTCTTAC
>BOPN01003196.1:85000-87500 GCA_017312705.2 Penaeus japonicus | reverse complement strand
CGTATTACTACACCAGAATATGCCTCATGTAGCCATACCGGTGGCTTGTTCAAGCCTGCGTTTTATAGTGGAGGGCAATGCTGTGTGACTTAATGTTATGTGAAATAAGTCAAAACACCAAAATTAATTAAAGACAGTTGAAACCTACCTTTAACTGTTGGTCTTGTTGCCTTATCATACATATGCTCTTTCCCATAACATAATAAAGATATTATATTTCTTTCTCTCACATATCCTTGAGACTGACATTATAGTGAGCGACAATATATTACAGAGCAGCAGAAAAGTCAGAGGGTAACTGTGTCTATGAGAAGAAAAATGCCTCTCAACTTTAATTCATCAACCATATTGTTTCTGCCAAACGGTCATCTACAACAATGGAGCTTTCGCCAATTCAGAAAGGAAAATAATGCATAGACTGCGGGATTTTCCAGGAATATACATCGACATATCATACAAAGTACCATGAAGCCGCGGAGAGGTTCCATTAGATGAAATCTATGTTCTAGTTAATATGGAACGACCTCAGGGCGGCCTCACATAAGACGCACGCTTTCCCTCCAAATCAAGGCTTTTGAGTTATGCTATCTTATCTGTATATATCTGTTATGGAATATTTTCTTCAACTTATCTATTCAATGAACTTATGAATATACCAAACACAGGTTGAAGGTGTGTGTACAGCCGACAAACTACATCTCTCTCTCATTCTCTCTTAGAAAGAAACACACACACACACACTGTTTCAAAATTCATGCAAGTGAAACAGAATGTAAATATAGTTTTTCCCCTCAACTTCCGTTCCATTTCATTCCTTCTGCGTAGCGTCATTCAAATAAAACGGTTTCGCCGCAGCCATTCAGTGCTGATGAAAGCGCTGCCATTTGAAAGAGCTTAGCTTTTCTACCGATGATTTATCTAATGTTCATGTATTCTTGGAATGTTCATTATTGCCCTTCTGGAAGCGAAATACTGAGGTCTCTTATATACAGTTGATATGACTGTAGTGGCTTTAGTCCAGATAATATTCAAAAGATAAACTGAACATGCAAAGAAGGGAATGAAGTAGAATTAATGATTGCATGATCATCCTAATGAATATGCAATATTCAAACGTGAATGATCCACCTTTTATTATGGTATTTGAGTCTTATATAAAGCGTTTGTCACAGTCATTGATGAATAACAACACAGAAGAATCATATCTCTACAAAATAATAAAAAACATAAAGGCAAACCAACTCTATTAGAATATAAAACTTCGTATGCAACGCTACTGGAAGAGCGAGCGTGCGAGCGTCTACAATGCAGCCTGCAATCCTATTCAGTTCGACCAAAACCTATGCCCCAGGTGAGGCTCGAACTCACAACCCCGGCATAGCTCAGACACTGTCGTATAAGTACCGTGCGCTAACCGATTGCGCCACTGGGGCTTTCTTCTGCATTACACGCCTTCTGCCATCAGCGCAATGGAGAAATAATACATTAAATGATACATTAAATACATGTATGAATACATCGGCAATAGCAAATTTGAGCAGCGTATCTGATTGTATATAACAACTAAACACACACACAAACGCCCAAATGATATAGAACCAGAAAAAAAAAAATTGCACCAAATAAATGAACAAAAACTAAGCAATGAAAGATTGCAAGAGAGTGGAATCCACATTTCCTTCCTCATCTTCCTTCTTCTTCTCCTCCTCCTCTTCTTCTTTTTCCTCCTCCTCCTCCTCCTCCTATGACATGCGATATGCAAAATGAGTTTGTCGTGGAGGTTTGTGGAAGACAGAACGGAAACATCTTCAGATCCCTTGGCTAACAAATAACGATAACAAAATGCGATAACAAAGCGCAGTACCGAGCTAGGAAAAGGGATTTTGCAGGTATTTCTTGGGAAGAATGGCCGGTATCCTTGCAGTCAGAATGGCCAAGCTTATAGGATTTTTTTTAGGGGGAATGGGGGGAGGGGCTTCCTTGTTGTTGGGAATATCTGCCCAGGCACTCACTCTTTCTATTTCAATTTTCGCTCTAACTTTACCAACGTACGCCTCTCCCTTTTAGCTATATTATCTTTTGGATTTTTTTTTTTTTTATGATTATGAGTCTAAACTTTAGTTGATTGCAATATGATATACAAGAATTCCCTAGTCATTTGTACATATATTATTTATTTTCTCGATGCATTCATAAGAAAATCTAAAAAGAATTGCATTCTTAACCGGTTGTCAACCGGCTTATTTGTCCGCCATATTTGAAAAAAAAAATACGTTGCCATTCATAACATGTCTTTAATATGTTTAGTTGTCATTAGATCATACTGAATCCTCTTTCCAAAAATCAATAAGCACATTGCTAAACTTCTATGAATTAATTCTTACTCTTTTGTACATCTTAATAGTTCGTGAAAGCTTTTAATTGTGTTTTCTTTTTCATGAAACTTATCTATTTATATCTTTGTCTTGTACAACATATTTTTGGAATCTGACTTTTTTTC
>BOPN01003196.1:75000-80000 GCA_017312705.2 Penaeus japonicus | reverse complement strand
TGATCTCTTTGACAAAAATGCGCCCATTACCAACACGTGGCTCGGTCTCATCGAGGAAATGTGTTGCCATGGAAATTGTAATACCCACGTATTACTACACCAGGATATACCTCATGTAGCCATACCGGTGGCTTGTTCAAGCCTGCGTTTTATAGTGGAGGGCAATGCTGTGTGACTTAATGCTATGTGAAATAAGTCAAAACACCAAAATTAATTAAAGACAGTTGAAACCTACCTTTAACTGTTGGTCTTGTTGCCTTATCATACATATGCTCTTTCCCATAACATAATAAAGATATTATATTTCTTTCTCTCACATATCCTTGAGACTGACATTATAGTGAGCGACAATATATTACAGAGCAGCAGAAAAGTCAGAGGGTAAATGTGTCTATGAAAAGAAAAATGCCTCAACTTTAATTCATCAACCATATTGTTTCTGCCAAACGGTCATCTACAACAATGGAGCTTTCGCCAATTCAGAAAGGAAAAATAATGCAGATCAGGATTTTCCAGGAATATACATCGACATATCATACAAAGTACCATGAAGCCGCGGAGAGGTTCCATTAGATGAAATCTATGTTCCAGTTAATATGGAACGACCTCAGGGCGGCCTCACATAAGACGCACGCTTTCCCTCCAAATCAAGGCTTTTGAGTTATGCTATCTTATCTGTATACATTTGTTATAGAAATTTTGTTTCAACTTATCTATTCAATGAACTTATGAATATACCAAACACAGGTTGAAGGTGTGTGTACAGCCGACAAACTACACTCACACATTCTCTCTCATTCTCTCTTAGAAAGAAACACACACACACACACTGTTTCAAAATTCATGCAAGTGAAACAGAATGTAAATATAGTTTTTCCCCTCAACTTCCCTTCCATTTCATTCCTTCTGCGTAGCGTCATTCAAATAAAACGGTTTCGCCGCAGCCATTCAGTGCTGATGAAAGCGCTGCCATTTGAAAGAGCTTAGCTTTTCTACCGATGATTTATCTAATGTTCATGTATTCTTGGAATGTTCATTATTGCCCTTCTGGAAGCGAAATACTGAGGTCTCTTATATACAGTTGATATGACTGTAGTGGCTTTAGTCCAGATAATATTCAAAAGATAAACTGAACATGCAAAGAAGGGAATGAACTAGAATTAATGATTGCATGATCATCCTAATGAAAATGCAATATTCAAACGTGAATGATCCACCTTTTATTATGGTATTTGAGTCTTATATAAAGCGTTTGTCACAATCATTGATGAATAACAACACAAAAGAATCATATCTCTACAAAATAATAAAAGACATAAAGGCAAACCAACTCTATTAGATTATTTAACTTCGTATGCAAGGCTACTGGAAGAGCGAGCGTACGAGCGTCTACAATCCAGCCTGCAATCCTATTCAGTTCGACCAAAACCTATGCCCCAGGTGAGGCTCGAACTCACAACCCCGGCATAGCTCAGACACTGTCGTATAAGTACCGTGCGCTAACCGATTGCGCCACTGGGGCTTTCTTCTGCATTACACGCCTTCTGCCATCAGCGCAATGGAGAAATGATACATTAAATGATACATTAAATACATGTATGAATACATCGGCAATAGCAAATTTGAGCAGCGTATCTGATTGTATATAACAACTAAACACACACACAAACGCCCAAATGATATAGAACCAGAAAAAAAAATTGCACCAAATAAATGAACAAAAACTAAGCAATGAAAGATTGCAAGAGAGTGGAATCCACATTTCCTTCCTCATCTTCCTTCTTCTCCTCCTCCTCTTCTTCTTTTTCCTCCTCCACCTCCTCCTATGACATACGATATGCAAAATGAGTTTGTCGTGGAGATTTGTGGAAGACAGAACGGAAACATCTTCAGATCCCTTGGCTAACAAATAACGATAACAAAATGCGATAACAAAGCGCAATGCCGAACTAGGAAAAGGGATTTTGCAGGTATTTCTTGGGAAGAATGGCCGGTATCCTTGCAGTCAGAATGGCCAAGCTTATAGGATTTTTTGAGGGGGAATGGGGGGAGGGGCTTCCTTGTTGTTGGGAAAATCTGCCCAGGCACTCACTCTTTCTATTTCAATTTTCGCTCTAACTTTACCAACGTACGCCTCTCCCTTTTAGCTATATCATCTTTTGGATTTTTTTTTTTTTTTTATGATTATGAGTCTAAACTTTAGTTGATTGCAATATGATATACAAGTTAGTTCCCCTAGTCATTTGTACATATATTATTTATTTTCTCGATGCATTCATAAGAAAATCTAAAAAGAATTGCATTCTTAACCGGTTGTCAACCGGCTTATTTGTCCGCCATATTTGAAAAAAAAATACGTTGCCATTCATAACAAGTCTTTAATATGTTTAGTTGTCATTAGATCATACTGAATCCTCTTTCCAAAAATCAATAAGCACATTGCTAAACTTCTATGAATTAATTCTTACTCTTTTGTACATCTTAATAGTTCGTGAAAGCTTTTAATTGTGTTTTCTTTTTCATGAAACTTATCTATTTATATTTTTATCTTGTACAACATATTTTTGGAATCTGACTTTTTTTCTGAAAAGAGTTACTCTTATAATCTTATAACATTATTTACGTAACTGTATGCATTTAAATCACTTGATCTTTCTTATGACTGTGAAGAAGTTTCTATTGTTTCTCTTTTATTGATGATTCTCTCATCTTAACACATCCTTTGACAATTTTATGACAATTCTATGCTCTATTCTTTATATCTTTTGACATATAAAGTGTAACGTGTTGTTAACTCATTCTTAACTCATAACCTAATCAATTTGTAGTTTAAAACATTTGTTGATATTGTTTACATTAGAATAGTTTTATTAATGTAAACCATTACTTGTTCACAGAAATATAATAAAACTGAATTATTTTTTCTAGTTTGGAAATGGCTCAAGAAGTTGGAGCCAAAACGTTGTTTATACAACAAAGTGAGCATCAAATCCTGCGTATTGTCTCTTCCTGTTGCTCTTACACAAATGTACACATATATTCAATATTAATGTGTGTTACATGTATTGTCAATATGGATGCATGTATGTATATATTATTGTATCTTCCTTATATATGTACAAATGTACATATCTCTTTCTGTCTATCTATCTTTCTATCTTTACATACACACTAACATATATATATATATATATATATATATATATATATATATATATATATATATGTATATATATATATATATATATATATATATATATACACATATATATATATATGTTAGTGTGTATGTAAAGATAGAAAGATAGATAGACAGAAAGAGATATGTATATGTATATATACATATATATATATATACACACACGCACAGTCAATATGGATGCATGTATGTATATATTATTGTATCTTCCTATATATGTACAAATGTATTTGTCACAGTCATTGATGAATAACAACACAAAAGAATCATATCTCTACAAAATAATAAAAGACGTAAAGGCAAACCAACTCTATTAGAATATAGAACTTCGTATGCAAGGCTACTGGAAGAGCGAGCGTACGAGCGTCTACAATCCAGCCTGCAATCCTATTCAGTTCGACCAAAACCTATGCCCCAGGTGAGGCTCGAACTCACAACCCCGGCATAGCTCAGACACTGTCGTATAAGTACCGTGCGCTAACCGATTGCGCCACTGGGGCTTTCTTCTGCATTTCACGCCTTCTGCCATCAGCGCAATGGAGAAATGATACATTAAATGATACATTAAATACATATATGAATACATCGGCAATAGCAAAGTTTGAGCAGCGTATCTGATTGTATATAACAACTAAACACACGCACAAACGCCCAAATGATAGAACCAGAGAACAATTGCACCAAATAAATGAATAAAAACTAAGCAATGAAAGATTGCAAAAGAGTGGAAACCACATTTTCATCCTCATCTTCCTTCTTCTTCTCCTCCTCCTCTTCTTTTTCCTCCTCCTCCTCCTCCTCCTATGACATACGATATGCAAGTTGAGTTTGTCGTGGAGATTTGTGGAAGACAGAACGGAAACATCTTCAGATCCCTTGGCTGTGGCGTCACGATAACAAAGCGGAATGCCGAGCTAGGAAAAAGGATTTTGAAGGAATTTCTTAGGAGGAATGGCCGGGTATCCTTGCAGTCAGAATGGCTAAGCTTACAGGATTTTTTTCCCTCTTGCGTGGGAATGGGGGGAGAGGCTTGCTTGTTGGGAATATCAGCCCAGGCTCTCACTGTTTCTGTCTCTTGCAACTTTTGCTCATATATAAAAATACGATCTTTCTTATGTGTGGGTATATGTATTTACATACGGACATACTTACACATACAAATAAACAAATAAATAAATGTGTGTGTACATATATGCATATATATATATACATATATATAAATATATGCAGTATATATATGTATATATATATATATATATACATATATATATACATACATATGTATACATACATATATATATATATATATATATATATATATAGATATACATACATATATACGTGTGTGTGTGTATTTGTGTATATATGCACACACATACACATATATTTGTATATATATATATATATATATATATATGTGTGTGTGTGTGTGTGTGTGTGTGTGTGTATGTATGTGTGTGTGTGTGTGTCTATATATTTAGTTATGCATATATATGTATGTACACATCTCATTAGATTATCTTAAAACGCTGCTGTACCAGAATTATTAAAATACGGATTTTTTCTTTCTCTCTTCCATGGAAACATAAGGTGCATATCACTAATGAAAACAAGCTTTGAAAAAAAAAAATGTGTAGATTTTTTATTTTTTCTTGTTTTAACTCAAAAATATATATGTATTTTGATGTGAAGTTCATTGTCGATATAACCTTCAATATCCTTTATTTATTATTTATATCTATATTAATCACTATTGCTCATTAAGATATTGCAAAAGACATAAAAGTTTACACGCATCAAC